>PVIH01011995.1:53401-65975 GCA_004025045.1 Sigmodon hispidus
TTTTTTTTTTTTTTTTTTTTTTTTTTTTTTTTTTTTTTTTTTTTTTTTTTTTTTTTTTTTGTATTTCCTTCTATTTCTTTAAGGGAATTTTTTAGATCCTCTTTGAAGTCTTCAATAATCTTCATAAAGGTGTTTTTGGTGTTGTTTCCTTTTCATTGTTCTGTTCAGTTCTTGTAGTTGTAGAACCACCAGTTTCTTCTGGAGTTGCCTTGTTGTTCTTTATATTATTATATGTATTTTTGCACTGGTGTCTGCTCATGGCTTCAGTGGTTTATGATTAGTCAGCTCCTAGTCAGTTGTGGCAAGAGGGCTTATGTGTCTCCTGTGTTCTCTGAGCAAGGGGTCTGCTCGATCTCTGACTCTGCTCTGGACAGGGATCTGAATTTCGAAGTCCTCAGTCCTTCTCTGCTGACGCAGTTGGAGGCAGGGCCAGCCAAGCAAGGTCCCCTCTATTAGGTGTGTCTGGAGGAGCCCCTCATAGCCAAACCCTAGTCCTATCTGCTAAGGAGAGTCTGGGATCATGCTCTACAGATTGACCTTGGTCCCAGAAAGCAACTTTTTGAATGGGGGATCAGGAGCCAGAACCTCCAAAGTTCATTTTCATTGGCCAATTGCCCCCGTTGACTCTAGTATGGCTTCCTCTGACCTACTGAGTCTCGGTGTAGAAGACCATTAGAAACTATCACTTCCAGTGAATTCAGTAGGGGTAATTTGCCAGTGAACGCATCAAAGGCCAGACTTTTGTCCTTTTTTTTTTCTTTTAAAAGGAGTATAATTATATCATTAAACATTAAAAAAATTACATTAGTTCGTGTATATGAGTGTTTTGCCTGCATTCATAACACCATGTGCGTGCCTGACATCCTTAGAGTCCAGACAAAGGTGTTGAACCCTGAAACTGGAGTTATGGATAGATTTGAGCTGTTTTGTGGATGCTGGGACCTGGACCCTGGGGTCTCCACAAGAGAAATGGGCATCTTAACCACTGAGACTTCATGAGTCTGGCTCACATAACTACTTGCTGAGCTTCACTAACTAGCTGGGCCACATTTTCTCATGGGATCTCTTTTTGTACTGGGGTTCCAGAATAGATGCCCCAACTCAATGGCTGGTAAAGTCAACCACTGATTCTTCTTACTCATAATGGAAAGCTGAAGGTCAACTGCTTTTCTCCTCACCTTCTGCTATGGTCTGAATGCTTGTGTCCCTTCAAAATTAATATATTGAAGGGCTAAGGAGTGAGTGACAGGTAAGTGAGGGTACTTGCTGGGCACAAGGACCCAAATGAACCATGTTAAAAAAAATGTGGTATGGTATGCATGCCTGTAACTCCAGCATTGTGGAGAGAATGGTGTAGAGACAAGCATATCCTGAAGCTTACTGGTCAGCCAACCTAGCCAAAATGGTGAGCCTGGCTAAGTAAGGGATCTTGTCCCAAGGCATTTGTAGTGGTGTGAATGTAATTAGTCCCTATAGGCTCACAGGGAATGGCACAATTAGGAGGTGTGGCCTTGTTGGAGGAATTGTGTTACTATGCGGGGAGAGCGGTGGCTTTGAGGTCTCAAATGCTCAAGCCAGGCTCAGTGTCTCTCTTCCTGCTGTCTGTAGATTTGCATGTAGATAGAACTCTTCACTCTTCTCCAGCACCATGTCTGTCTGCATGTGGCCTTGCTTCCTGCTATGATAATAATGAACTAAACCTTTGAATCCTAGACTAGCCCTAATTAAATTCTTGCCTTTATAAGAGTCACCATGGTGATGGCAACTTTTCTCAGCATTAGAACACTGACTAATACAGCAATGAAGAGGAGAGTGATAGAGAAGACACTGGATGTCTTCCTTTGGCCTCTACATCCACAGGCACAGGTATGCACACCCTCAAACTCACATGGATGCAACACCACACACACACAGAGTAGGGAGATAATAAAAGAAATTCACATATTGAAATCTAATGCAGATGTTGGGATTAGGAGGTAGGAACTTTGGGAGATAAGGAGGGTGAAGGCCTAGTAAATGAGATGAGAGCCCTTATTTATTATTTATTTACTTTAGATGTACTTTTTAATGTATGCAGTGGTTTGTCTGTATGTATGCCCCCAAACCAGAAGAGGGTATCAGCTCATGAGCTGCCATGTGGATGCAGGGAATTGAACTCAGGACCTCTGAAAAAGCAGCTAGTGCTCTTAACCTCTGAGCCATCTCTCCAACCCTGAGAGTAGGGCTCTTATAAAAGCAGCCCAGGGGATCTTGTTTGCCTTTCACTATTCAAGGATACATAGACTATACCCCAAGGAGTAGGCTGGCATTAGACACTGATCTACTGGAACCTTGTTTATGGGCTTTTCAGCCTCTAGGTTTCCATTTCTGCTGTTCATAAAAATAAATACATATTATAACAATATAAACAAACTTTTACTCCTTAAAAATATAAACTCTTAGCAGCAGAAATAGAACAAGATATTCCATACTCCTCCCATAACTCATTTTTACATTCATATCTTCCTTTTTAATGCCCACTGGCACCGAGTTCAAGCCCCTAAGATCGTGGCAGGCTTAGAAATTAAGACTAGAGCTGAAAATGCAGTCAGAAGCTTGGTCTCAGTGGAGTATGAAAAATACAACCAGACAACTGAGATAACTTATTTCATTAGTAATAAAATTAATTTAACTATAAAGATTATAGTATTGGGGGGTGGAAAGGGTTATGTAAATCATACATGGCTCTGAATGTGAACCGTCTCAGCAGTCAAGAAATAGAGTCAGAAGATGACTGAGCATGAGGCTAGCTTGGCTACATAGTAAAAACCTGTCTCGTGGTGGACAGGAAGTCTGCATTCATTTTTTTTTTATGATTTAAGCTATTATATTATATTTTATGACTTAAGATAATTTCTTTATATATATATATATCTCCAAAATGTGTTTATTGGGATGGTTCCCACTCATCTTGAATCAGGTGCTTCTTCTCAGTGCTGCTTCCTCCTGAAGGAGCAGCCTTCTGCCAGTCTTGCTTTTCCGCCTGTGGGCTGACAGACGACAGTAGAACAGCCAACACACAAGACTACCGTTTGTGCACGGCTAAAGACTGGTGATTTTACAGCATCCTGGGCATTTCACATCCATAAAGTAGGTATTGGGACTCTGCACCAGGCACTTTTTCTTATGTTTCCTCTTTCCCTCTTCTGGAGAGAGATGAAGGAGATCCTTTGCGAGAGACATGTTCTCATAGGGAGGGTGTCACGCAGGAAAGGCTTTTTTTTTTTTAAAGATAATTTCTTTTTTTTTTTTTTTTAAAAACTTTATTTATTTATTTATTTGCCTTGGTGTTTGCCTGGAAATGGAACTACAGACAGTTGTTAGCTGCCATGTGGGTGCTGGGAATCGAACCCGGGTTCTCTGGAAGAGCAGACGGTGCTCTTAACCGCTGAGCCATCTCTCCAGCCCCCTTAAAGATAATTTCTTAAACATGTAATATATTTGTTACATTACTATAATGTATTCATTACATAACATAAACTTGTTTTCTTTTTTCAAATAATCAAGAACTTGGAGACCTTTTTGATTGGTTTATTGTCCTTTTAGTAGTCTCTTCTTTGCCCACAACTTAAATCACATGGGTCATATATTCTCCCATAATTTCTTTCCTTGGAGGCTTCTAAAGATTGAAACCCAAAAGAGCAAATTCAGTGAAGCAAAGTTCTCTTTATCTTGAAACACAAATATGGGACAGGGACAGTACAAGTTAGGGGGCCATAAAAATAAAGAGCATGTTCCAACAGCAGGCAAAATTGTTGTTAATACTTAAAGTAACATTAAATAGATTGAAAAGAACTCGTAAAAAAAATTCTTTTCTCATATTTTTTCCCATTCCTAAATATAAATTGTTAGCAAATAATTACGATGAGTAATAACACATCATTTAATTTCCTGCCAGCTGAGGTCTGGCAGAGTTAAAGCATGCTGAACCCCAGGAGTGTGCAGTTTTAGAACTGAACAATTAGCTCATGATGATGGAAGTAGAGGTTACCATAGCAACCTGATCTCACAGCTCTGTGTGAGGCCATATTGTATCCCTGTTTGAGTGGCAGACACTGGTGGTTGTGCTTTATACTCCAGGCAATGTTGAGGCACAGATAGGAAGTTTTTCCTATGAAAGTTAGGAAAGGGTAGGTCCTTTGAAACCTGCAGAGGAAGACTGTGTGATTTTTTTTTCCCCCATGACAATGCATTGCTGCTGGTTGCAGTAGCTCATAACGATATTTAGCCTTCAGCTTGGCCAAAGCAATCTTGAAATTACAATCTCTGCATAAAACGATTGCATCAAAATATAATGAATGGTTTAAAAGAATTATATGTAGTTTTCTTTCATTCAGTGATACTGGTTAGGGTGCCTCTACTCAGAGAATAGAGCATTGATCTCTATTCTATCCTTTCAGTCATATTCGAATACACTAGATACCACAAATAATTTATTTACTACAGAGTGTCTCTGTTTTGGTTGCTGAATCTAGACCCTTGATCAGAGTTCAATACACGGTGGGTTCTAGCCTCAGCATTCTCGAACCCATGATCACAATCCTAATTAAACCCCATTATGTTCTAGACTCAGGTTCTGGATTCAGTGACCAGAACAGGAACACTCTATAGTAAATAATTATTTATGGTATCTAGTGTATCCAAATGGTTCCAGACAGCTGTAATTTCAGCTACAAGGAAAGCTGAGGCAGATTACTTGCAAGTTCAAGGCCTGCCAGAGCCATGTAATAAGTTCAAAGCCAGCCTGGGCAAGTCAGTGAGCTCTTGTCTAAAAACTCAAATATTTATATAGGTGGTAATGTATCTCAGTGGTAGAATGCTTTCCTAGATAATAAGGCCCCATGTTTGATCCTGATAGTATAAGAAAGGAAGGAAGAAAGGAAGGGAGGGAGGGGGGAAGAAGGAAGCAAGATATTTTGCAAACAAAAAGCAAAAGGACTGAGCCATGCAGACATTTGTGAAAGAATATTCTGGACAGAATTGCCTGTGCAAAGGCCCTAAGGAAAAATATGATTTCCATGTTCAAAGAGCTGTAGGAAGACTGGAGTAGAGGAATTGGAAGATGAAAAAGTAAAGGCGAAATCAGTAAAAATCAAGGGCAATATCACTTAGGGCTCTTCTAGATGGATATAGAATGTTCTCTAATGGCCCATGTGTGCTGATCTATATTTAACAAAATTAGTCTAAAATATCAGCGGAGAATCCATCACAGAGCCAAGTCATAAAGGTCATAAAGATTAGTGACCCAGACCTTGAATCCTAACTTTAAAAATGTTTTTAAAAAATAAGATAACTGGGCAGAGGGAGAGAAGTTAAGTTTTTCAGCTTTCCCAGACACATTTCCTTACTAGCCTTAAAAAAAATAATAAATGAAAAGGCTTCATAGAGATAGGCCTGAAGAGTTAGTGGGTAAGACATGGCTGCAGTTTGTTTTTCTATCTTTCTAATATTCCAGCATTTCCCCAATATCTAGCTCCAAATTTTTATTATATACCAAAAAACTTCATGCTCTATCTATCTTCTTTTGTGTCAAAAATAAAAAAGGTCATAATATAAGAAAACTATATATAGTAGGTATAATAATTATATCAGTAATGTCTAGAAACAATTGACACATTTAAATAAAATATTTTATTATTTATTTTATTTTGGTGAGTTTAGAGATTGTATTTAATTTATTTAATTTGTACTATTAATTGAAAACTATCTTTGATGTCTTAAATTTATATATTTTAACCTTTTAGTGAGTTTTTAAAACTGTTACTAGAAAATTATAACTATCTCATCTTTAACTTTTTTAGGACTTGAGAAGGAAATAGTTTTAACTGAATAAACATAAAGTAAAAACAAGTGACTTTAAAAACATGTGAAAAATGAAAGAGCTGGCTGTCTAGATGGTCACTAAGTTTTTTTGGTAGCGTTGGGGCATTTATCTTTGGTTTGTAGGTCTAGTATATTTGACAGACATTTTTGTGAAGCAGGATATTTTTAAAGACTTTTTTATTTGGTCTTGGCAAGGTTTGGCAGGTTTGTGTGTGTGTGTGTGTGTGTGTGTGTGTGTGTGTGTGTGTGTGTGTTTGTGTGTGTGTGTGTATGTGTGTGTGTGTGTGTGTGTGTGTTTGCTTGTCTATTTTGGATATCAGTTGAGGCAAGGTCACTTTCTTGTTTAGTGGTTAACTTTTGCCATAAAGAAGGTCAACTTTATATGGAGTATTTTTTTTTTAAGATTTATTTATTTATTTATTATGTATACAGTGTTCTGTATTCCTGCAGGCCAGAAGAGGGCATCAGATCTCATCACAAATGGTTGTGAGCCAACTTGTTGCTGGAAACTGAATTCAGAACCTCTGGAAGAGCAGCCAGTGCACTTAACCTCTGAGCTATCTCTCCAGCTATATGGAGAGATAGGGTTAGGGTTAGGTTATGTTTATCATTTTTTTTAAAAGTAGATTAGTTTTGGGGCTGGAGAGATGGCTCAGCGGTTTAGAGCACCTCTGCTCTTCCAGAGGACCCGGGTTCGATTCCCAGCACCCACATGGCAGCTAACAACTGTCTGTAGTTCCAGTTCCAGGCAAACACCAAGGTAAATAAATAAATAAATAAAGTTTAAAAAAAAAAAGTAGATTAGTTTTTTCAGGGGCAGACATGTCTCATTGTCATAAAAATAAAAAGAACTTTGTTATTAAAATATCTTAAATGTTATATTTTGTAGATCTTTGAAATATTTGAATATGACTTGTCTATGTAAAATATCTTTATTTGACATTAATATTTATTTTTTTTCATTTTTATGTGAATTGGTGTTTTACCTGCATTCTTAACTGTGTAAGGGTGTCAGATCTTGGAATTACAGACAGTTGTTAGCTGCTATGTGGGTGCTGGGAATCGAACTCAGGTCCTCCGGAAGAACAGTCAGTGCTCTTGGCCCACTCCATTTCCCTCTACACCCCCACCTGCACAGAGAAAATGAAATTTAAAAATCTTGCTAAGAGTTTTTTAGAATGAGTGGCAGAACTTAAGAAGAAGCCATTCAGGGTTTTTATTGGTAACTTAGAATTGTTTCTGTGTGGATCCTGAAATATGCCCTAAGATAGACTTTTTTCAAGGAGCTATGTTAGTGTGACATAAGCATCTTCTTGTAATTTATAATGTAGCCTTGACATCCAACAAAATCTTTTATATTACAGATTCATCAATATGAAGGCATGGATTTATCCTTGTTTTAGAAAAGCTTTGGTACCTGAGGGTGGGGCCCAGGTCTGGGAGTGCACCTAACAGCCAATAGATTCAAAAGTTAGGTTCACACCAAAAGGCTCAGCCAATAGCTATTGTACCCTGTACCCCTTTGCCCAATTCTGGAATACCAAGATGTGCAGAACCTCGGGGCTCGGGGCTTGGGTGATAATCTTAGATAACCTGAACGAAGGTTATCAACCCAGGTTTGTTTGGAACCTGTTCATAACAATAAAACCCTCATACATTTGCATCCAGTCCAGCTTCTAGGTGGTCTTTGGGGGTCTTCTAGGTACAACAATCACCCATCCAGAATAACTTATTGTTACAAAATATTTTTGTATAGTTTAAAAAAAGGGTCATTGTTTAATATATAAAGCCTCACTATGTAGCCTTTGCTGGCTTGGAATTGATTGTCTAGACTGGGCTGGCCTAAAACTCATAGAGATCCATCTGCCTCTATCTCAAAAGTGCTAGGATTAAATGTGCACCACCATGCCTGGCCCTTTAAATTTTCTTTTAATTCCCACATTATCTGGGAGCCCAGGCTGTCTGTGGGAGGTACCTGTTTACAAGCTCATTTATATAATTTCTCCTTTTGCCTTCAGGATAGTTTGTCCTAATAGTTATTAGGCTTAAAGAACACTCAGTGAGTTAGACTGTGGGCAAACAAAATCAATCAAACACTATTCCTGTCGAGGCATTAACAGTCTCATAGGAGAAAAAAAACATTTAATAATCAAAGACAAAAAAGTCAAAAACGTGGGCTGGAGAGATGGCTCACAGGTTGGGAGCACTGACTATTTTTCCAGAGGTCCTGAGTTCAATTCCTGGCAACCACATGGTGGCTCACAACCATCTATAATGGCATCTGGTACCTTCTTCTGTATACTGTATACATCATAAATAAATCTTTAAAAAAAGAAAGTCAAAAAAAGCAAGCTCTGGGCAACTAGGGAACTAGCCACTGACTCTGGGACAATGGTCACAAATGGATTAAGACAAATATCATCAGGACTGTGAGTCACCATGTGGTTGCTGGGAATTGAACTCAAGACCTCTGGAAGAACAATCCCCAGATGCTAAGATTAGCCACCAATGTGTTGCCTTTAAGTATGTTAAAGCATTTACAGGCTTCGGTTTCTGCTACTCACTGACATTAATTCAAACTTGCCATGAGTCTAAAACTGAAGTTAGAGATAGATGTGAGGTGCCATGGGTGCTGGGAATTGAGCCCAGGTCCTCTGGAAGAACAGCTAGTGCTCTTAACTACTGGGCCATTTATCCAGCCTCTATTCATAAAGTTTTAAAAAGGGAAGTTTATGAAATTAAAATAGAATTATCTAGGGGAAACATAATTTTATTTTCCTTTATTTTGGCTTAAAACATTATTTTAAGCCAAAAAAAAAAAAAAAGAATTGTAAAAAGTTCATGAATTGAATCCTTATTACAAAATCTTTGGGAGGGGATGGGGAGTTGCAGAGGAAAAAATGACCAGATGTGTTGGGAGGGGGAGGGGACCTTGAATAAGGATATACAGGGATGGAAAAAAAAAATTCAGAGGGAAAGATGAACACAAAGAAAATATAGGTGTAGCAATCTTATTTGTATTTCCACCCTTGATAAGCCATGCTTATGATTCTTACCCTCTGTATAGTTATTGTTAACCCTTCCACATTTTAAATTCTTTTTTTTACTGTGTTTTTTTTTTGATAAATACAAAATAAAGAAGGAAAAAAAAAAACAAAGTAAAAAAAAAAAACAACAACAAAAAAAAATCTTTTTTGTCTTATTTGTTAGGAATCAAATCTGGGACATGTCAGGCTATTATTCTACCAGTAAACCATTAATAATCCCAACCCAGGAACTGGGGATAAATCTTCTGGTCTCATGATGAGAACTAGATACATGGTGGCAAAGGCCTTTAGTCTCAGCTCTTAGGGGACAGAGATAAGTGGATCTTTGTCAGTTCAAGCACAGCCTGGTCTACATAGACAGAACCTGTCTCAAAAATAAAATAAAATAAAATAAAATGGATACAGTACATAAGTAAAGAGTAGTGGTATTATTTAGGACAATATGGCTGTTGGGGGGCGGGGCCTGGAGCAGAGAAGTGTTGCTTCTCACTGTAACCTCATCAACGTTATTTTATACAATCTATATTCATTTATTATTTTAAAATATGAAAAATCTTGCTTTATGTTATACTACTCTATAAGCACTACACAATGAAAACCTCAGGCTGGCAATTAGCAAGTATATTTTATTTGCTCTTCTTAGTTTCACCAATGTTGCAAAAAAAATGCACCACTTTGCTAAAGTCAAATTCAATGAAGCATATGGTGACAGCTGTGCTCAGGCCGAGCTTGACAAGACATAGGCTTCCCATTTGCCACGGTCCCCACTGAGTTCTGAGGACTCTCACCCAAGGCGGCTTTCTTTCTCCATGCGGGTAACTGACTCTGCTCCTCTAGGCATTAGCTTCTGATACTCCAGATGAATGGCAGGAGTCAAGCATTAGCATCTTTTCATCAAACTGTCACTAACCCACAAAACAACAAAGGCATTTACCAAAAAGTCAGGTTCAGGAGCGGCATGAGCCTGGAGCCAATGATTTAAGTCAATGAAGACCGGCTTGATCCTTATGTCTCAGGCGCTGTTCCAGGTAATCTGTATGCATTACTTTGTCTAACCCTTGTAACAGTGCAATGAGGGAGTTGGTAGTGTAATTCCACATTAAAGGAACCACGCAGGGCTCAGGTGTCGGCTTTGCTTGTTGCACATGAGCAAAGCTCTTAGTTGGATCCCATACACTCCAGAAAACCAGGTGTGGATGGCACATGGCTGTAATCCCAGCAGGCAGGAGGAACCAAAAATCCAGGCCATCTTCAGCTATATAGAGAGTTCGAAGCCAGCCTGGGATACATAAGATCCTGGCACATTACAAATTAATAACAAAAAATTATTTTAAAGAAATCAAGATACAGAATGGCCAAATAGCTTGTATGTACTATCAAACAAGATTTTCAACAAGCCTAAATTGAGGAGCAATCTTCTTTTTTTTTTAAAAAAAAAAATATTTGTTTTTATTCTATGTGAATTGGTGTTTGGCCTGCATGTATAACTGTATTAGGATGTCAGATCTTGGAATTACAGACAGTTGTTAGCTGCTATGTGGATGCTGGGAATTGAACTCAGGTCCTCCGGAAGAACAGTCAGTGCTCTTAACTGCTGAGCCATCTTTCCAGCCCGAGGAGCAATCTTCTAAACTAATATTTAAGAATAACCCATACAGTTTCTTCAGATGCCTCTTATACCAGCCAGGACTTTTTGCTTGAAAAGCCAGCTCAAACCAGCCTTGAAGCAGAACGTTTTCAAATATAAATCATCTGAGTCGCGCAGTCAAACCACCGGATGCCTGCATTGGCAGGGGCTGTGCTGGTTGACCAGACCCAGCCCCCTTCTCTGACTTCCGTTTCCCTTTGTGCAGTGACTTCATTGTCTCATATTCTCAGGGTGGCGGTGTTTCAGGCTGGAGAAGAGCTTCTGTTGGGACTTGTTTTCAGGGTGTGTGTTTTAAAGGCGCACTCCCAGGATTCGCCTGGAGAAGGAAGCAAGGCTGGGCTGGAGAGTAAGTCCAGCCATGATGCTCAATCAGGGACAGCTGAGAAAGAACCAGGACACAGCACTAAAAATCAGACAAAGTAATAAATAAATAAATAAATAACCCAAAGGATTCCCCGTGTCCTGGAGTCTACGACAGTATGTGGTTTTCTCAGTGGCTGCAGTTCGGGAATTGACCTCTATTACTGAAATGTTCCAGGGGAACGAAAACGAAGACAAATGAGGGTTCGTTCTTTCACAGAGAAAATCTCACTACCATGAGGACCAGATTCTTGAGCCTTCCTCGGAGAGAATTCTCTTCTTCATGGTGACTTTCAAATTTTGTCCAGTCTGTAGAATAACAAGAAACTGAACCATCACGGAGCATCAGGGTGACCCAGGACACGAACGATTGGACGGCAGCGCCCCCGTGTGGTGCTCCGCGTCCTGGTCGTGAGCTGAGGAAGGAAGAGACTGTCTCTGTGACATCCTCTTTGAGGAGGAGTTTTTGTGATACACAAGGAAAAGGGAACAGCAGCCCCTCTTTCCTACACTGAATTAATTCACATTTTCGAGATTTGTCAATGTCTTCAAGTTCTGGTCCTGCTGGCCTGTCATATCTATCTGAGCTGACCGTGTCCCTCGGAGCTCTTCATGTACCGCATTTGTCCCCCACAAAAGCACTCGAGGCAGTTTTCCATCTGCTCCGTGTATGTCCACGTGGCTTCTCCTGTCACAAGAATCCAGAATGTGGTGCCAGCCCAGCGCTCTGGGCATGCTGCTGCAGGTGGCGCTGGGCCTGTGCCTTCCTCTCCTGTATTGCTTGAGTAATCATGCTGTCCTGGTCCACATCTGCCACCTTTAGACACCCAGGGACTGTAAAACACCTGCTTCTCTCTGAGGGTATATCTAGCTCTTGAGTCTCTTGTTTCTTTTGGGACAGTTAAACTTCCTGGCTCACCCACTGAGTGAGCAGGATGCGAAAGATGCTCGGCTACCTCCCATTTGGTTCAGGTTCTGCAGTGAAGAGTCTCAATGTCTGCTTAGCCCTTAAGTGGCAGGTTTAAAACTGGACCAAATCTCCATGCTGTGTCTGGCCCATGGTCATCTGTCCCAGAAGGGAGCATTACTCTCCCAGACTCCCCATTCTGTTCTTCCTGCCTTCTGCTATAAGGCCAGCATCTCAAGCAGAGCCCCAACTCTTGCTGAAGCAACCCCCCCCCCCCAGTCCCAGAACAAAACCAAGGTGGTCTACAAACCAATCTGACAGGCTTCCCTGGCTCCGGAACCTTTTTCCCCCCCTGGCCTAGTATCCACACTGGTTATGGTCATTTCTGTTGAAGGGTACACCCTTCAGAGAGGAACTGGCCCACACAACTCTCTTGTGTCATTAGCAGGTGTCGGGATGTGACTTTGCTCCATTGTTGATTAAGTGGTAACTATGAGGCATTTTTGGAGAACAATGTAGAGGGTTAGGGGAAAATTACATTGCAAGTTTTAATGCATTTGCTACTTCTACCAGATTTTGTGTGTGTGTGTGTGTGTGTGTGTGTGTGTGTGTGTGCGCGCGCGCGCGCGCGTGTATTCTGTGGCAACTCTCTGTTCAGTTTCTCCTGTACTACCTGACTCCTCTGTTCTGCAACTTACAACTTCTCACATTGGAGTCTAATTCTTTTTTTTTTTTTTTTTTTTTTTTAAA
>PVIH01011996.1:0-65873 GCA_004025045.1 Sigmodon hispidus
GACCCTTCCCAAGCAGTATCCTGCTCCAGGGGAAATGACAGCCAGGGGCTACAGAAGAACACAGTTAGTGCATCCTCACCAGGACAGTGTGTGCCTACAACAAACTGCCTTCGGAGAATTGTCTCTTCCTTATAAAAAAGAAGGGGATACCAGCAGGATAGCTCAGCCAGTAAAGGCTCTTGTCATGGACGCCTGCTGATACGAGTTCAATACCTGGAACCCACCGGAAGGTGAGAGAGAACTGACTCCACCGAGCTATCCTCTACATGTGGATCTCAGCACATATGCCTGCACACAAATAAATAAATAATAAAACTTTGAGGGGCTGGAGAGATGGCTCAGTGGTTAAGAGCACTGACTACTCTTTCAGAGGACCCAGGTTCGATTCCCAGCACCCACATGGCAGTTCACAAACTGTCTCTCACTCCACTTCTAGAGGATCCAAGACCTTCACACAAACATATATGCAAGCAAACCACCAATGCACATAAAAAATAAAAATAAATAAATTTTCAAAAGTTAAAAGCATTTAAGTAGTGAAACAAGGGTGTTAGAGGATATACTGTAGCCAGTACTATTTTAAAATATATTTTTATTAATTCCTTGAAATTTTTATACAATAAAATTATATACAGAATATATTATACATACTATCACCTATATATTGTTCATAATATATAGCATCAGTGTATATGTATCACTAACTTTTGCTGTTCATTTTTCACACACTCATGGGTATGGGGCCATCCACTGAAGCATAGCTATCAATATCAATAGCTCCTCAGTTGGGGTGGAGACTTATGAGGCCTTCTTCCTCCATGCTAGAATGTGATGACTGGATTGATCTGGTGCAGCTCTTGTATAGGCAACCACAGCTGTTATAAATTCATGAGTACAGCAGTCCAATAATTACTAGAAGACAATGTTTGACTCTGGTCCTTCCTGACCTCTGGCTACTACAGTCTTCCTACCCTCTCTTCTAAAATGGTCTCTGAACCTTGGGAGGAGTGGTATGATGCTGATATCTTCCTTGTGGCTAAACACTCCACAGGCCCCTGTCCTCTGCACTTTGACCAGTCAGCCTCACACTATTTTTTACATCTACCTTTTCCATAAAGGCCACGTCAACTGACTCCCTGGAGAATTAGAATTTACACGGCAGTGGGAAGGGAATGCAGTCCTCTGTCCCCAGCTCTACTTGACAGACAGAGAAACTAAACCCATTACACATCAGCAGCTGTGGAAAGACACATAGCTGCATCCATTGCCTTCTCATTACAGACCACAGAGCACTCTCCCTTCCCGAAATGTTGATTTAATACATAGACAAAGAAAATGATTTCTTCATGTGCCAAAAGGTCAAGTTATACCCAACGCCACAGCAAACTTGGCAATAAACTCCTAAGAAAAGAAGTTTTTCCTAGGGGAAAAAAAAATGGGCCATTTGCCTCTTTACTGAGAATTTTAAAATTTGGTGGTTTTGTTTTTTCAGCTAATATAAAGTTACCATCAATTTCCTGAAAATCCAAACATGATTTTGAAACCCTGAAATTATGATGACAAAGAAATATTCCCAATTTACTTCAGTGTCAAGATAAAGGGAGAAAAATGTTGAAGGGCTCCAGATCAAGACCCCTTATCCATACAGTTCTCAGGTTGGACAGGCAGAAGCAAAGTGCTTATGAGTCCATATATATGCCTGGATATGTGAGGGACTATATTTAAAACAAAAAGAAACTCAACTATGTCAGCATTGCAGGAATTTAGAGCCAAAGACCACAGCTAAGACACGCCAAAAATCTCATACTAACCAGAAACTGCTTTCAAGCTTTCCCAGAATGAACATTTTTATTATAATGATCATAGGCTCCAATTTAAGCAACCACTGGCACCTGAGCAGAAACAGTGACCTAGAAATCCATGCCAAGCTAAAAGGTCACAGAAAGCAGTCATTGCCTGCTAGTAGCTGATGGTCAGAGTCAGGGTGGCAGAGATATAAATAAACACAGGCCAGGCTTCCTGTTTGTCCAGACTCAGTGTGTGCATTAATGCCAATAGCCATGAGGCCTTTCCTTTGATGAAGTTAAGGCTACACTCTCTAGGGCTGGGATCTGTAACCTTCTCCTAAGATGTGTTAATGACTGTGCTCCCCACTTCCAGGTAAGGAATCTGAGATGAGGGCAGTGAAATCTAAACTCTAATTGGTTTCAGCAGCTGCCCAGCAGGGACATCTCATGACATTGACTAGAGTGAAGAATCTCTTAGCAGGAAGACAAATAAATGGACAACCAAGGCCAGCCATACACAAGTAGCACTGACATCCTCCACAGCTTGTGGTTTAGCTTGTGATTTTAATGCGATACCAGAAGGTTGGTACACAGACCAACAAGAGAACAGCTAGTCTAACTGTACCCTCAGCAAACCCCAGGGCCAGGCTCAGCTAGATGGTATCAGTCATGATACCCTCGAGAAGAGAGCTGGATCCTCTTACCAATGTCACCTCAGGTAGAAATCTCTATCTAAATGTACTGTGGACAGATTTCTGGGAATATTCCTCTACATTTATGCTAGCAGCTTCTCAGGTAACAGAGGAATACTCAAGGAAGGTTAGAGGAGTTATGGATATTTATGTGAGAATCACATGGACCTGCCCAGCAAAGGATGAAGGACAGAAACCACAACATCAGTCTGCTCATGCAGCCATGTGGCCATGGTTGCCACCCTTCCTTCACATGCTCACAGCACTTTCTCAGCACAAGCATTGCCCTTGATAACTCACAGGTACTAGTCAAATTACCAGTGAATGACATATGACAGCATTTAGTCAGTCTTCCTACATATGAGTATTGTTTAATATTATTAAGAAACAATAAACTGAGGCTGGAGAGATGCTGCTCTTCCAGAGAGCCTGAGGTTGGATCCCAGCACCCACATACTGGTCTGCTCACAGTCACCACTAAATTGCTCTGGGTGATCCAAAGGCCTCTGGGGGTACCTGCATGCGCGCGCGCGCACGCACACACACACACACACACACACACACACACACACACACACACATACACACAGAGTCTCTCACAGAAACTCATACACAAAAAATAAATCATTTTTAAATAGTCATTAACTGGTACTACTCAGTTTGCTGCTAAATATCTAATCTAGTTTTAAAGGTATTTTTAATGCAATTTGGGGTCCTTTTTTACACACACACACAAAATGCTGAGAATCCTGTTTAAATTTTAGAATATGAAAATAATTTCTGAACTTACCTATTTAAAAAGTTTAGATATTTGGGGCTAGAAAATTTGCTCAGTAGTTAAGAATACTGACGGCTCTTCCAAAAGACCTGGGTTCTGTTCTCAGTACCCACATGGTGAGTAACAACTACCTATTAACTCTAGGGGATCTGATGCCTTCTTCTGCCTTCACGGGCATCAGGCATGCACATGGTGCAAAAATATGCAAAAAAAACCCCAAAAAACAAAAAACAGACGGACAAACCAACCAAACACCCATACATAACAAAACAAATCTTTTAAAAATGACCAAAAAAATAGATATTTATACATTAGGCATTCTTAAAAAGAAGTAAATGCACAAAATTGAGCCAAAAAATGAGAATTTCAATCATGTATATACTAAATTCTTACTCTCGCATAGAAATTTCTTTTTCTCAGTAAAATGCCTTTGGTCTTGTACAGAGCAGCACTAAAACAATCTTTAAGACAGCAAAGTCAGCACTGCTGCTGTTTTTATCTGTTGCTTACCTTTCTCAAGACGCTTTTCCCACCCACACACTTCTCTCCCAGGCTCAAGAGTCTGCCAAGTTCCAAGAGGATAAAGTTTCATCTTGCACAACACCCTTCTGGGGTCTGACTTCCTCCAGAGCAACCATGTTCCTTGAGATATTTTCCATCACTGGAGTTATTCAACCTCAAGAAGCAGCTGTGGAGTGTCCCATGGTGTATCTTTAATGTTTGCACACCAAGAAAGCCAATTACAGTCACCCTAAAGGCAAAAACTACTGCAAAACTTAAGTAATGCAGAATGATGAGGCCAAAGAATTGATGCCTGTGAGTGTAATAAAATCAGTATCTGAGGACACCAGAAAGATTACATGATTAAAGTTCTCAACATGGGGCTGGAGCAATGGCTCATAGGTAAAGCGCTTTCTCTGTGAACATGAAGACCTGTGTTGAAACCTCAGGCACAGTAGTGTGTCTGTAGTCTCAAAGACAGAAGTAATGTGATACAGTTAGAGACAGAGAGAGGGAAATCCCTGAAGCCAGCCCAGAATATGCAGGTACAAATATTCAATTATTTTCTTTTTAAAAAATCAGCTTCATTTTCTGTGTATGAGTGTTTTGCCTACATGCATGTATGTGCACCATGTGCATGCATGGTGTCTGTGGAGATCAGAAGAGGGTGTTAGATCCCCTGGGACTAGATTCACAAGCAGTTGTGAGCCACCATGTGCAAACTGGGAATCAGACCCAGGATCTCTAGAAAAGCAGTGTGCAGTCTGAACTGCTGAGACATCTCTTGTTCCAGTCCCTCATTATTTTTATTTTAAAATTTTTTCTCATTCAAAATTGCAAAGCCTTAAAGTTCACGGGGAGGGAAGACATGTGCATGGCACTGAGTGTTTCCCTAATTAAAACTGTATTACACAAGAGAAACATTCTAATCCCTCAGGGATATTAGAAAGATAACAGAGAAACTTATAAATCACCAGGCCAAAAAAAAAAAAAAATCATTAACAATCATTATGAAAGTGAGTCTTGGCACCCTCTAGAATAAAGGGAATCTCAATGCCCTGAGCTCCCCTTGAAGTTAGCAGTATCAAAAAAATAATGAGACAAATTGTTATTTTGAGACCTTATCAAATCTTATAAAAATTGGGGGAGGGTTGTGTTATATAAAGGGCTGTGTTGGGGGTACATTATATAAAGCTAAGCATAAATGGTCAGTCAAGCTAAGCCAATGTACTGGAATAAAGGGGACAGCTTGGAGGATAAAGAACACTGAGTGTAACTCCAAGTGATCTTGTTTGTGACTTTGCAGTGGCACAGCCTTTGATGTCTTAGGGCTGAAAAAGTAACCTAGCTGTTCCCTGCTGCAGGTAGGTTGGAAGAGCCAGAGAACTGGATCAGATCACATCGAACTGCTGAAGTACCTTGAGTTTAAAAAAAAAAAAAAAAAGTCACAGGTGTCTAAGGCATCCAAAAAATCCTTCAGTTTTCCATCATAATACACACTTTGTTTTTCCCTTAGTAAAGAGCCATGAGATGATGTGACTACAAGTTACATAAGCAGGAAGTTATGAGGTCCTTGGATTATGCAACACTTGAGAATCATGGCTGCATTCATTGTCCTTCAACTGATAATTCTAAGTCCCAGTGGGAAACATGCATAAGTTATGAGGTGTTTGTGCTCGGAACATCTGGAAGCTGGATTGTGAAGCACTGGTGGGCTGTTATATAAGGCGGCCTTCCACTCCATTCCTGTAACTCTTATGAGGGCAACGTGAGCTCGGCTGTTCCTGTCCTAAAGTCACCAACAATATCCTAACCTACAGCCACGTCAACACTGTTTCCAGAGAACTGAGTTTTCAGGCTGCAATAATTTTGCTTTACTTGTTCAAATAATATGATTCAATTTAGTCAAGCACTCCTAGAGATGATGGCCATAGCACAGTTGTGAGACTAAATATGTACCAGAAATCAACAGACACAACCATCATTTGGAACTTAACATAATCACACCCTCTCCTTTCTCTGGACATAACCCTCTGCTATGACAAACTGGATGCTCTAGGCCACAGGCATCATCTGGGCCCTTAAGATTCCCAAGCAGTGTTCCCTCACAGCCCCATTCTAACTGTTTTACCTTCTCATCAAATACCTAGAGGCTATCGTCAGGACTTTCTGCAATAGCACTACACCAGGCTCCACCAAAGGGTGTTTCTTTGCTCACTAATAAATAAAGAAGTAAGAAAAGGTCCAGTTATCCTAAGAAATGCAGCTACAAATTCACACTGGCTTTGGCTGGATACTCAATCCAAAAAACAAGATTTGCATTCACTGCAATTTCACTGCTGAGACTGCAGAAGGTGTGTGGTACACCTCCACCTTAGCACCAGCTATCTCAAATTCACACCTGCAGAGGGCAGCTCAGGACTAAGGAGATCTCTTCTGATTGATGGTAGCAAAATATATGAACTCTCCAAAATGTATTTAAACGCAAACTCATTCTCAGTAATTAAGAACAGACTTTAGTGGTGGGGGTGGGTGGGAGGTGGTGTGCGCTGGGTAGGGGAGGGGTATAAAGGGTTATTACTCTTCTTGTCTAAAATAAGATTGAGTACAGGATGCTAGACAAAAATGAGGGCTTTACTCCCTAGGATGACATGGTGGACAGGACCACCTGAGCATGGGTGTCTTTCCCAGACAGATGTCAGCTTCCAAGGCCAAGGGCCTCAGGCAGGGGAGCTCATTCATTGCTGCCTTTCGTTAAAAGCAGTCTTCTTACCTCTGTCTATAAAACTCCCATCCAACAATGAGTTTCCAAAGATCTGGATGTGAAAGTGATCACAATACAAAACATCGAAAGAAGGGAAATCAAATGTTTATTACCATCAAGTAACTTCTTCAGATTCCCCACTGAGCGTACTTAACAACTGGACAACTAGATCGGAAAAAACGAGAAATATTTTCCCAACTTGGCTCAAATCACTCATTGTGACATTCAGGAGAGTTGACAGGCATGATCTGACGGCTGGTCCTCCCCTGTGATTCATCATCAGTGATTTCTATCCTGGCAATCAGAACTGCCAAGGGCCTGAAAACTTTGGCCACCTGGGTGACACCCAGGGGCAAGAACTCAGGAACTCTCCATGCTCACACACTGATGAGATTTTCCCTGGGATGCTGAAGTCATGGATTTTACACTCTTTCTTGATTCTCACTATAGTATATATTTTTCTTTTTGTTGACAACAACCTAATGTGCCTAGAAACCACTTTTGCAAGCCTATGTTCCACTTGGGAACATCTTAATATTTTTGCAGATGGCGTGGAGCCTTTCATTTTTTTAAAACAAGCGATGAACTCTAAATCATCTTGCCATATTTCTGCGCTGCTATATAAAATACACTAGAGGTAAGTGCAATCATTTTTCTCAAGACAACAGAGCTGTCAATGAGCCTGGGTAAGGATCCTGAGTTCATTAGCTCAAGGCAGGTATCCAGGATACTCGAATTAGTCTGGGTTTCCTCCAAAAGACCTTGAGATCAGAGCCTTGGTTGGTTTGTGTCACATAAGATAGCTAGTTCAGAACACAGCCACAGGAGCACAGGTTAATCAGGGTTTAAGACTGAGACCAAAGAAAAGTCAATGATGCTCATGGCATGGACTCATTTTCCCCCAGAACACACTGAAATGTGAACAATGTGTCTCCAAGTGCTATACAGAGGGAGGTGACAGGGCATATGTTTTTGGGCTCCAATCTTTCCCTTGTGAAGGCTGTCCTTGGATATTCAATCCCCTGAATCATCATGTACAAGCCAGGATGTTGTGCATCAGAGAATATTCCTACAGGGCTGCCAAAGTGCCTAGGCAGGTCTGCAGAGACCAGTACTCAACAGCAGCTGTCAGTATGCACAGGATATGGCTGTCTTGGAGCTGGAGGTACTCAGAGGCTGGCCCAGGATGTGGCAACAGCATCCACCAGAGTTGGTAAGTAGCCAAAGCCTGGCTCAATCAAATTGGCATGGCCAGCTGACTCTAGAAAATTCTCTTGAGTCCAAGGTTTTCCAATGCCTACAAGAAGCTTCTCATGGGGTCAATGTCCCTCAAGATTTAACTAGCATTTTCTCTTTCCCAGCTTTCCTTCTTCCAAAAGCATGCTCTTTCCTGGGTTTAAACTAACTGCTTGGGAAAAGGAGGGTGGAGGGGCTGGGCTGTTGCTCAGTGACACAGTGTTTAATGAGCAATTTCAAGGCCCTGAATTCAACTTCTAGTAACACAACAAAAACACTAAAAGAGGATGTCGGAGGTGGTCCCCCACCACCACCACCATCACTCAGAGCATAGGCAAGATAAATGTACAAATGGCCATGCTGCCTGGATTTCCATGACTCTACTAGGTAGGCCACCCCAGGGCTCCTTGGAGCTGCATCAGACTTGAGAGACAGCTTGGACAACACAGAGTAGGCATGGGCATCTCTGAAGTGGTGAAGCCCAGAAGATGGTGTCCATCCTGGTAAGCATCTGAATGCCAAGACAAGGAAAATCATCCCCAAATCTGAATGCTCTTATTTATGTTCTAGAAATGGAGACAGGGTACAGATGGAATGCAAGCCAACCCCAAATAACATATTGAAGTTACTCGTTCTTCACTGCAATACAAGAAGTTGGAAACAATTTGGAAACTTTTGCCATTAGAATAGAGAACTAAAGCCCAACGCTCAGAAATAGAGCCAACCAATTTATTGGGTATCCTTTCTACTCTGCCAAGAAAACTTTGGAATTTGATGACTCTCGTATAATATTTGTAACGACTTTTTTATGTCTTGACAAAATAAACACAGGCACACATTTTCATGCTATTTAAAACAAAGATCTAACCTTTGGTTAATTTATATTAACATTCCAATGCTCTACATGTTAAAACGCACCTTTTTTTTTTTTTTTAAAGTCTTCAAAAATAAACAAACTGCTATTTAAAGTCAACTCATTTCTATGCAGTTTGGGATAGGAATATTCCAGAAACTACTTATTCTATCAATAGACAGAAACAAACAATTTGAGTGAGACAAAAATGCTAACAAAAATTTATCTCAGTAGAAAAAAAATTAGAAACACCACTGAGAGAAAAATTAGCAAGCCACTATCGTAGGGAAAGGATGTGAGCAGGATAAGGGATGAAGGATGAGGGATGTATGCTTCCCGGCATAATAACCACATTCCACGAACACATGGAAAATGTTTGAACATTCTACTCATTAAGAGGCGAATATGACAACAGCAGAACTTCTCACTGGGTATCAGAGTCTCCTGCCAGCCAAAATCAGAGAAGCAGCCTCACCCATCCAGAATTCAGTTCCTTTTCTCCCATTCAGAATTCAGTTCCCACATGATAGGAGCCCAGCAGCCATTTGGAAGACAAGAACAAAGTCTTGGAAATATTGAAACTGCTCACAATCTGTGACCTAGAAATTCTACTTGGGAGACTTTATGGAACCTGAAAATATATATATAAGCAAACGAATCATTTTGATTGTAGAAGAAAACTCAACCTGCTAATTGCTGAGTTACATCAGTATCTAGCCATCTTCTACACACATACAATGACATTTCAAACAGATACAAAGATAACATTATTGTGTGCTGACCAGAAAGATGTCCCCACGTTACTTTTCCGGATAAAATCAGATTGTAAAACTACATGTAGAATGAGCCTGTCTTTAAACAACAGAAAGACACAATGCCTGAGGTAGATCGAGTAACCAAAGTCACACAAACAGGCTGGGATTTCATTTTTATTTCCAGCAAGACTTATTTTTGCTTTAAGAGTAATTTTTGGCAACAAAGACAGAAAGGGAACGCACCTCTTCATTCCTGAAATCTCTTTAATATCTTTTGATAAGAATGTCTCTTCCTATCAAGGCCTATATAAGAATGCAGCAATGAGCCACCAGTCATGCCGTAATATCCCCAGAGGGGGCACTGAGTGAGAAGAAAGTGCCAACGTGATTTATGATCTTCAGCTAATAAGGAATGCCATATGACAGTTCAGTACTGTCAGTGACTGCAAAAGTCCTTTGTGGGAATAATTTAATTGCTACTGACAGACCTAATAGATGTCACAAGTCTGTTCCAGCAGTGCTATGACAGACAGAGCAGAGGAAAAGCCATGAAAGGGCTGCATAGGATTTGGGAGCCACTGAAACTGGGTGCCCATTCCCAATCCATGGCAAAAGCAGCAGTACTGTTGTGATGTCCAGTGGTGGTCAGAAACTAAGGGACTGTCACAACTGTCAAAGAGAACAGACATGACATAAAATCAGAGGATAAAGACTGTCCCTAAGCGCTGAAGCCACAGGCAATGGAAACCAGTGAATGATTGAACAGTTACCCATAAAAATTCAAAACCAATTACAAGATGGCTTCTGAAACTAATTGTTCTTGAAAAATAAAAATATATGAATTTCAATGCCTTCTCACCATGAACAAGTTGTATCCTCTCAGCATCAGTTATTAGTACACACACATGCAAACATTCACATACAACATACACACATTCACATACAACATACACACATTCACATACACACTCACATATATGCACGCATACACGCATGCATACACACAGATGTACATACGCATGCACACATACACACAACATACACATTCATACACATACCCTCACACACATACTCAGGCACACATACACACATGCATACGCACATTCACATTACATACACACACACATATACACACATGCACACACACATACACATATAATACGCACATGCACATACATACACACACATATACACTCACACTTATGTGCACTTATGAACACACACTTGCACAGTGGAAAGAGTAACATTCCGTCAAGCAGGTTTTGAAAGGAAACCAAGATGTCCTTCAATCAGAATATTGCTCAGTGCTAAGGAGTTCTCCAGGCCAGAGAAGAAACTAAGGACTGCCTATATGCACACTGCTGAGTGGGGACAAGTAGTTAAGTCATAATGCAGCAGATGAGTGACGGATATACCTCAGTACTAAAAAAGAAGCCACAAAAGGCCATGGACACATCAGTGTATATTTCCAAGTAAGGGAGTCTCTACAGACTGGCTCTCACCTAGCAATGTGATTTAGAGTGCCTCCACTGCATCAGGCCTCAGTAGCACATGTCTTTTTAGCAGTAAGTTCCATGGTGCATAGCTTTATCCATCCAGTCATCTCTTGAAAGGTATCTTGGTGCTCTCTCTGTTGTGATAATTAAAAAAGGGTCCCTATAAATATCTATGTATAGGTTTTCCCATGGACTTGAGGGTTTTTTTTTTTTTTTTGACTCATTTGAGCACACCAAAAAAATGCAATTTCTGAATCATTTGGGAAGGTTCTGTTTACTTTTGCATGAAGCTGTCCTCCAAAGTATCTATAGCATCCCGTGGTCCATCACCTATGAGTCAGAGCTCCAGCTGATGCATAGTATTGTCAGCATTTGGGGTTATCAGTGCACTGAACTCCAGCCATTCTAATGGGTATGAAGTGGTATCTCATATAACACATCATTCTCCAGAGACAGATGACCAGCCTCTCACTAACCACCTGTTTGTCTTCTTTGGTAAAAACAAAATACCTATTTGGATCCTTTGGACACATTCTAAGCTGTTGCCCTGAGTTTTAAGAGTTCTGTGTATATTTCAGCTCCACTCTTATCAGGTACATCTTTGCATGTCTCCCCCATCTCTGGATTGTCTTGTCACTGCTTCCCATGCCAGTTATTTTCTAATATCTCTATCAAATGCCAAATTAATTTGCTTCCTAAGTTAATGGAAATTTCTTCTCATAAAAGCTGCCAGATATATAATATCGAGTTTCAGAGGAAGGCTACGGGAATGTTTACCTCCATCCCTGGTATGGGAAAGAGGGGGGCAAGACTAGAACCAGCAGGTAGCTTGCAGCAGCTGTACTGTGAAGAGAGTCATTTAGAAGAGAAAAAGGAAATGACTGGACATCATAAATGAGATGTCTCTCCTTGCCTTTTTGTGTGTTATGTTCCCATGTATATGGCAATACACACATTCAGAAATGTTCTCAACCATTTACACTTGACAATATTTACAAATAAGGTTTTAATGTCATGGGGAGAGAGTAACAAATGGACATTTAAAGCTCACACTGGCTGTATAAGCATTTGATTGAGTATATTGGAAGTATTGAGGACCAGTAATGGCTGATTCAAAAACTCAAAAAGAATGGGTAAAGACAATGTGATGTGAACTGACTCCACACCACATTTGGGTGTCCTTGCTCTCCCTGGGGAATGGATGGATGAGGGAGTGGGGTTGAGGGAGGCTGGAGAAGAACCGGGAGAAGGGAAGAGAGGGAGTAGTGGTGTGTATGGGGGAAAAAATTTAAATTAAAAAAAAAAAAAGCAAATGTGGTGTGTATATAATGATGAGGTTCTGCTAAGTCATGATGAAGAATGGCATCTGTCACTTGCAAGAAAACTGATGCAACAGAAATTATCATGTCTAAAAGAAACAGGTCAGATCAAGAAAAACCAGTATCATCATTTCTGTCATGTGAGGAGCCTAGACTTTAGATAGATACTCAAACTCATACAGGTGCACAGAGCCTGAGAGTACATGCAGGACCGTCTAGGGAAACACACAGGGGAAGCATTGGATACGAACAGTAGAATGAAACCCACCTCTAGATTCAGTGAAGACACACGAAAAAAAAATGTCTATATGGAAAAGGGAACAAGGAGCCAGAAGAAAGGCTCAGCAGTGCTTGCTGCCGGCGAGACAATCTGAGTGTCAGCCCCAGGACTCACATGGTAGAAAGCATGTGTCTGACGGACACATGTATACTGTGGTGTACATATGTACACAAACACACTCTAAATAAATAAAATAAGCTGATTTGTAGAAAGACATAGACAAGGCTGCAGGTTGTCTCCCCTAGACGTCCAGACTGGGTTTCTGTCTCTAAGCACAGGGGCTGCTCTCCATTGCCATGACCTCTCTAGATCTTGAGGGCTAACTAGCATCACTGTGTGATGAGGCAGCATACATGTAATATACCCCAAATAGATCAAGTGCCAGTTCTTCCTGTGCAGAAGAAACATAAAGGTCCCTGAATAGGTCAGATACTACTTTCAAAGAGTTAAATGAAAAACAAACATAAAACCCTTGTGGGCTATTTACAATAGATTCTGAGTTTAACTTCCTCCCAAATCTATCTTTTTGAACTTGTTTAGCATAAGGATAATTTAAAAGTCTCATCCTAAGGGAACAACATGAACTTATAAAATTAAAATCCAAGGGCAATCAGACCCCAGATAAGAGTAGTTCCTTGTTTAATTGTAAACTCTGAAAAGGCAGGTCTTATTTATGAGTAGGGTAAGTTAACTTCTACCCATCCTTGATCTCAGCAATTTCCAGGGACTGCGGCATGAGGAAACTGGTATGATTATCATTAGTTATTCTTGGCATTGTTACTGATAGGCATCCTTGCAGAGCATTCTAGATTAAGTAGATACCAAACATGTATATTCTCACAGATATGGGTGGGAAAGGCCATTCAGTTAGAGAGATTAGGCTTTGAGGTTCTAGAAAAGTCTGACCTGTGATCTCAGGAGATGCCTCAGTGATAAAGCATCTGTATCACAAGGGTAAGGACCTGAGTTTGGGTCCCAGCAGACTTGTGAGAGCTGTAATAGCATACGCCTGCCACTCCTGCATCAGGAAGAAGGAAGACAGCAGAGGTTCACTGGCCACCATCCTAGTCAGACTGATAAGCATTTAGTACAGTAAGAAACCTTGTGATAGGAAAAACTAAAGTGGAGCGCCATGAAAGAAGATACCAGATGTCAAACACTAGTCTCCGCACACATGCTACACATGTACATAAATGTGCACCAACATGCACACCCAAGGACACATAAATATAGTGAGTGCACACACATACACAATGAGAGAGATTATTCCCCAAGACTCAGAACAGTGGCTACCTATCACTCATCCACTCATACTAGAAAGCCATTATTCTAAACCACTTTCTAAGACTCATGGGCATCATTGGTCCCAGTGTTCTCATGATCAAATAAGCTTTGAGGGCTTACTAGTACTAGAGACAAGACAAGGAATGTACTGATGAACATGACCTGTGTGCTCTTAACCTCCAGAGAATGGACTAGTGCTCTACAGTTTTTCCTTATCATAATCTAATAATATGTATGTGCATACACTCAACAACAAATGTGGCTAGAAGTTTCATCAAACACTGTTCTCACTTTCCATTTTCCAATTCATTCAGGCATGCTACTGCTCCTTGAGACTTTCTTAAGTAACTTTTTGACACATTAACATGTTACACACTCACTGATAGAAATACTTTGGTCCAGCATGCTGGGCCATATGCTTCTCTTTCCTCCCAACATTGCAGCACTATAGCTAATAAGAGCTGTGTATATTCTCTAAGACACTTTTCCCTGGAAACAAATGAGTATGTGGCTTTTTCTCATGTTGAGATGACCTATTAGATACCCATTTGTACTAAGGGAATGTAACCAAACATAATAAAATCTCATAGAAATGTTGGTGAGTCTCTTGTTTCTTTTGGGAGAAAGAGAAAAGCCAGATGTGATACCATTCACTTCCAAACCAGAACACACAATGGGCAATTCAGAGACTGCTTTGGCACCCCTTGCTGGTCCAGTGGAGTATCCATTATTACCAGTGTCTCACTTTCCACCACTGAAACACAGCTTCATCAATGCTGACCCCAGGCATTTGGAATTGAATATAAAAAACTGAATTTCGACCCCCACTTACCTTCACCAGTCTACAAAGAGATTGATGAACCCATTAAAAGCAAAGAGAAGACTGTAAGAAAAATATTTACCTAATTTAAGAGACAGACCCATCCAATTTATATCCACAGTACAGTCATCCAAATGTGATAAGTTCTCAGTACAAACCACTTTTATCTCTTCGTTAGGACAGCTCTAATGGCAATTGCATTTGGAAAAGCAAACTTGTTCAAAATGCTATTCATATTTTAATGAAGTTTCTTTTCATTTAAAATAGGCTGCAGCTCAGAAATCAAAAAGACGGCCTGCAGTTATTCCGCATTAGTAAAACTTTAGTTTTGAACACTTTAATCCTTGAATTCTGGTTTCACTAGGGCAGACCTCAAGTTTTTTCTCTGTAAACTCTCTGGCTTCAAGAACTTCAGTTTTATATTCTCCCACACAAAGTGAATTCATACTAGAGAAGAAGCATAAAGAAAAAGCATTTATTTTCCTGAATCACGACTCCCCTAAATAGAATCTTGGAGTCACCAATTCAAACGACTGTGGCTCCCATTGTAAGTCCTCAGTTCTTTCTGGCTGAACTGGACCTTCAGCCTTCCAAAATAAGCCAAACACGGGGGAGTAGTTATAAAAATTCTTTATTCCTAGGTCTGTGCATGTGTATGCACACACACTCATGCGCACACAGCATGTATGTCTGCCCGTCTGCCTGTCTTTGTGCCCTTTTCTAAAATATCCTGTAGAAAATAACTGCTGATCTTTTCCTTACGACCAAGCCTGTGGTAGAGAAAACGAGGGACTGCAAAGGAAGGATGGGAAGGGAGGCTGAGAAGATGTGTAGGGAACAGAGGGGAAGACGAAAGAGCCAATGCTCTTCTGCTCAGATCTGTAACTCACGCGCACAGAGCACTGGGTTATCTTCATCCCAAATGTCTCAGGTTAACTGACCATGAAGATGATTAAGTGTAAGATCACCTGCCTCCTGTGAGGCAGTGGGCTTCTCCACTCTACAGCTGTGACGTCCCCCACCCTTGCCTCTAACTTCATGTCTTCCTAATAACAGATCAGACTTTTCTCTCAGATGGTGAGACTTTGGTTCCCAGCCTCTGATCCTAATAACAACTAGAGGAACTTGCCAAATACACAAATTCCCAGCCCAGCCCTCCCTGGGCTAGTATCTGGGAACTACCGAACTCCAATTTCTAGAGAAGGATCTACATTTTGTAACTGAAGCAAACTCAGGCATTGGCTCTCTGCCTGTTTGCCAGGCAGAAACCGCCAGCACATCCACCAAGGAGGCTGCACGGGCAGCCATTCTGATAAAGCATGGGGGGGGGGCTGAAAAGCAAAGATTTGAAGAGAGCTACTGGAAGCTAATTTGAAAAATACAAAACTAAATTCCGGGAAGGTGAACACGAAGACGGATGGGGAAAGTGGGGGCCGTGAAAAAAAAAAGTTTATAGAGACTCAAATAAATATTCAAACAAAGCACTATAAGGGCTGAAGTAAAACACAATAGAAACCCACAGCTGGGCTCTCCCTCAGCACTGACTGAGATTATCTACACACCCCAGACCTTCAAATCACCAAGGGGTTTAGATTTAATACTCATCTAGTTCATGGCACGGGCCCAGGAATACACACGCATACTTTAGTCTCTTTGGTAATGGGAGCTGGGGATGATGAGAGCTTGAAAATGAACAACCCTCTCTCCTACAACATACAGACGCAGAAGGCAACAGCCCACCACATGAGCACATAATTACCTCCCAAAGCCTCTCCTGCTGTTTTTTAATTTTACTGGCTACAAAATATAATGGAACTTCATCTGTGAACTAAACCATTTTTAAAAGAACAGGAGTACGCATGTTTATTCGATTATATATCAAAAGAGGGTGGGGGTCGTTATGATGTTAGGTCAAGAACTGACCCATCAGCTGAACAGTAAATTCCTCAGAGGCACACTTTTGACTCTCTCTCTCTCTTCCTTTCTGGAACGTTCTTCTCACGGTGTAGCTCTGTGAACAACCAGAGCACTTCATAAATAATAAGAATGAAATGAAGTGTGTTCCACCTAAGCCTGCAGGGGCCAATACTTAGGCATAATTCCAGAGGTTAACTTCAACCAGGTGACAATTGACCCAAATGCTCTTCAACTCATTGCTGAAATAGTCTTGTCTCAAAATATAATGCCTCGCTGGGACGTGGAATACGGCTGAGCACCCCAAAGAGCAGAGTGTGACAGTCAGGGAAGCCATTCCGGAAGCATGACATGATCCTTCCCGTCCCCATAGTTCCTAACTCTCTAAAGTCCAAACCACATTTGGAACAATTTGTTTTTTTAAATCAATTGTCACGAAAATAGGGAAAAAAAATCTCACCATGGATACATGAACGAGCCACCTGAAATCATCCCAAATTGTTCTAACATTTATGTTTCCTTGGGGCTTTCTTTGGAGACTGGCTAAATTTCATTCTTATTAAGCTAGAAATGAAGTTAATTTCATTTCTGAAGTAAAAATATCTGACAATAGGGAATGAGGCCCCAGGGTATGCTCAAGTTTCAATTTACCCAACTAGAAAACGGGGGATTTCTTTTTTTAACAGTCAAATAAACAGATAGATGGTCCACTAGTGGCAGTTTCTTCTATTGCATAGTGAGAATAAGAGCCACATGACAAGAGAATTCAATTAATTAGGAGCATCTTCTTTAGCAGCGAGTTATGTACCAGCCTTACACAGACTTGGAACTACACACAGAGACTCAGCCTGTATGATTATGACTGCTCAATGCTAACAGTCCCGATTCCTTGTCACCATGAGATAAATGAAAAGATAACAAGACTGAAGTTTCTACAGGCATGCTGTGCTTGGTTACAAGTGCATAGACACACACACACACACACACACACACACACACACACACGCACGCACGCACGCACGCACGCACGCACGCACGCACGCACGCACCAAATGCTCTACAATGTTATATTCCATAAGATGAGAATACAAAATGAGATTGAAAGAAGAAAAGCTAAACTAAAATATGAAAGGAAATTGAGACCGTGTATAATGTTAAAATACTGGTTAACAATGGAATCATGGGAAATGGAGCATAAAGACAAACTCGAGAGGCCAGACCATACAACAGGGTTCAGCTTACAGAAGTGCCGGATGCTGGATCGATCATTTGGTGGCATTTGTATTATCCCCTGATGGCTACAGACATTTGTATTCTTCATTAAACACACACAGCAGAATTGTTGAAACAACAGCATATTTGCAAAAGAAAACTAGTCTTAAAAATGCATGCTGGAAACTGTTGGAAGCAGATGCAGAGATCCACAGCTAAGCACTAGGTAGGTCCAGCTCCCAGTCCAGTCGAACAGTGGAAGGAGAGATTGTATGAGCAAAGGAGTCAGGATCATGATGAAGAAACCCACAGAGACAGCTAACCCAAGCTATTGGGAGCTCACTGACTCTGGACTGACAGCTGGGGACTTGGATGGGACTAAACTAGACCCTCTGAATGTGGATGACTGTCGAATTAGCCTGGGCAGTTTGTGGGGCCTCTGGAAGAAGGACCAGAAATTATCCCTAGTGTGTGAACTGGCTTCTTGGAGCCCATTCCCTAAGGGGAACACTTTGCTCAGCCTTGGTACTTGGGGGAGGGGCTTGGTCCTGTTTCAGTTGGATATGCCTGACTGCATTGACTCACCCTGGGAGTCCATACCCTCTCTGAAAAATGGATGGGGGGATGGTATGAAGGGAAAGTTGGGGGACAATCGGAGAGAGGGAAGGGAAGGGGAACAGTGGTGAGCATGTAAAGCAACACAACACAAAAACCAAACTTTTAAACAGAAAAAAAAAAAAAACCCTGAAAAGTCACATTTGAGAATACTATAGAATTCTAGAGAGGAAAAAAAAGTTAAATGAGTGGTTTCCTACATCTCCAGGCAGCTGTCCTAAGGCTTAAGGCAGAGAAACGTCCACTCTAGAATGCAGTGGCTCTAATACGATAGACAGAAAAGAAAAGGAAGTCTAGGGTTCATCACATGGAAGAAAAGCACCGTATACAACAGCTAAGTCTCTTCGGTGACAACAAAGAAATTTAAAGTCTAGAAAGTGGGAACACAGGCTACGAACTTCCATTCTTTGTGGCCACTCATTTGACAGACATTCTTGACATCACAGGTTACTGGCGAAAACATTTTTCTTTTTTGTAATGCTATTATTCAAACATATTTGGCTGTTGCAAAGTTGCCTGTTTATTTTGATCACAGAATCCTGCCCCAATACGGCTATCTGATAAGTATGTGAAGACAAAAGTTAACAGAACAAAGCGCTTATTTTCCCAGCAATAAGGAGAAGCAATCCCATCACCTCACTTCTCACACATATCCTCCTCCCCTCCCAAATTACCTTTCTTGGATTTGGCTCCGATCTTCAGTTTGGAAGGCCATGCAATCTGCGTATTTGTCTCTTCCATGATCTGTGGCAGCAATTAAGAGAAAACAAAAATATTGATTCAATTAAGAACTTGTATTTACAGATAAGATTTTTTTCACACACACACACACAAATCTTATTTTCATGTTTCCAGCTTTGTGTTGATACAACAAAATGATCTCAGCTTAAAACAACGCAAACTTTTTTTTTAAGCTTGAGGGAGAAAAGGAGAGGTGTGTTTTTAAGCCCTTAATCTATTGAAAGTATCCAAGTCTGTGTTGTTCTCTCCCTGATTCCAGAGTTTTACCAGAAACAAGACCTAAAAGTACATAGACAAGTAATTAACTCAGCTTGCTGCCAGAACTATCAGAGACGTTTGTACTGAATAAAATTCACCCAAGACCGTCATCAGTACACCAGGCATGATTCTTATAATACAAAACTATGAGTTAAGCCATAATAATGAAGATTTCCCACCACCACCACCCCTCCAAAGGAAATGTCTCACTCTGGCCACATTTGTATTTCATTAAAAACTGATGAAACACTTCTAAACACAGCAGCCCTTCATAAAGCTGTGTTTCCCAGCAACCTTCACATGGGCTAACATGGTGTTTATACAGAAAGCCACTCAAAAGATGTGCACACAGCAAGCTATGCAAAGGGGTGTCCTAAGTGGACCACAGGGGAACGAGAAAAGAGGAAGCCAGGAGGATGATGGGAATGAATGACACTCTAAAGTGCCAGGGGGAAAAAAGCTGCCATCTCAAAAGAATATATGGTCACATCTGAGGTGACTTCCAAAAACTTATTCTAGAATCTTTTGTTTTTGTAACTTTTGCTGTGCCACACAGCCAAAGCTCAAAAGAACAAACTGCTACCTCCAACTCACCTTCTATAAACATAAAAGAAACATTTTTTTAAATTATGGGAACAGGGGAAAAAAATTGTGGCTTTACAGTGGGTGGAGACACCGACTTCTCTTCAAGAGGGTCTCATGTGTTTTCCAAAGTCATTTAGTTATTACAGACTGGACCAGGAAGTCACTTCCCAGAAACCTGCTGTGATCCTTAGCTCGAATGTAAGTCAATACTCTGTCCAAACTGTTCAGTTTCCATCCAAGGACTAATTGGATTAAGAGGTTAATTCTGACCATCTCTCTCCCAGAAGGACGTTGGTGTCCTTAGCAGTGTGAAAACTGACCTCAAAGTTGGGAAACAGCCTAAAATGCCTCTTGCTTCCTTATGGAAATAAAACTATAAATACCATTGTGTTAGCTAAGCTACAGAATGCAGAGGTATGCCAAGCCACAAAACCTTGGAGGAGAAAAGACTTGAAGAAAAAAAGAAAGAAAGAAAAACAAACAAACCTGAAAGTGAATTCACATGTGTGTATATGGAAGTCAGAGGTCAACATAAGATGTTATCTTCTATCAAGCCCCATCTTTTATTTTTCATTTTCATATTTTGTGTGCACAGGTGGTGGAGGGGAGTACACCCATCACAGTGAGTGTACCGAGGTCATAAGACAACGTTCAGGAGCTGGTTCAGTCCTTCCACGCACGCACGGCATCCTGGGAATGGCCTCAGGTCATTTGCACCTCTGCCCCCTGAGCCATCTTGCTGGCCTTGCACCTTATTTTTGAGACAGCGTCTCTCATTGCGTCTCAAACTCACCAACTTATGAAGAATTTCTGGCCAATGAGGTCCAAGTATTCTATTCTACAGCCCACCTCAGCACTGAGGTTACAGATGCACACCACTATGCCTAGCTTTCTGCACATGCAGTCACCGCGTCTATGAATTCATGTGGACAACGGCCCTTTCGTGTCCAGCAAATACTGTTTCACATTCATTCTTCCTGCCTCTTACAGTCTTTCTGCCCTCTTCCATAATGATTACTGAGCCTTAGGGGAGAAATATGTGATAATAGAGCTGTGTATATCACTGTCTTTTGTTCTCTTCAGGCTCAACTAGTTTAGGTCTCTGTATTAGTCACTATTCACTGCAAAAAAAAAAAAAAAGTAAAAGTAAAATGGCTTTTTGATAAGGGTTGAGAGAGATGCACTTAAAACCCTAGGGGGTCAGTTTGTTACTATGTGCATTTAGCAGAATAAGAGTGCCAGCCCTGGGCTTGAGCCCAGTTAACAGGCATGGGGTACAGATAAAAACACATGCACCTATTTAACCAGGAATAATGAATAGGAAATTACATGTCTCTGTTTGGGCAATAGTTTATGTGGGAGTGAGGTGAGATTGAAGTGACAAGAAATGGTAATGTTTATGGTGAAAACCTTTTAACTGCTTGAAAATTTCCATCAATTATTTTTTTTAAATATCAGAGATTTACAACAAACTGTTTCTGTAATTTTTACCACCCTAAAATAAACTGCTAAAGTTAGCACAAAATAAGCAAGTAAAATCTTATCAAGTTCTATAGAATCTGATTTTTTAAAAAAAAAAAAATCTCAAAGTCTGCAATGCTCATCACAGATTTCATCCATCTCCAGCAAATTTCCAATCTGTATGCCACAGGGGAAGAAGCCTCACTGAATCACACATTTTGCAGGTTTGCAGCAATTACAGGATAATTTGTTACAGGTGAAGGGATCCCATGCCAAACCAGGAACAGCCAGTCTACCAACATGTTTATTTCACCAGAGACTCCCACCCAAGTGAAAAGTTAAAACTCCACACAGATGAGTCATCAGCACCTGAGATCAACTCAAGGCAAGTTAGGTTGATGCTGAATTTACTTGAAGTATATATTCTTGGGCCAGGAAAAGAACACTGGACTCACTCACTGGAAATTTCTACTCTAATCCATTGAACACTCACCAATGGCTACCAGCTGGGCACCATCGACAGCCTGCTTCTTGTAAAAACCAACATGTCTGTGCTTTATGGCCCTTGTAACCCTAGAGAGACAGTCTACCCTCATGAAGGAGGTTGTTTCCTTGGCTGTTATATGTAGGGAGTGACTGAAAGACACTTTCACTCATGGTCACTCTGTGGAGGAAGCCAAGATGAGAATGTAGCAATCTCTCACTGGATGTGTGTCTGAAAGCTAAAGATGTTTATTTTCCTGGAATATAGAGAGTCCTGTTGGTTTCTTTTTAAGCTAAGAAATCCATTTGGTTCTTCCTGGCCATTGCTGCCTCTCACATTTATGGTTTTCATACACCCTTCTTGATTCTGCTTCATATAATAATCATATATATATGTATATATATAATATCTGAAACCTATCTGCAGTTGAGGAAATCAGAATTCATAGTTTCAGTGACAGAATGTGAGGTCAAGTTCAGCCACAATCACGATCATGTGGTTCTTCCTGCCTGGCTTAGGGTCTGGAGGAGGAGGAAGGTACCACATACCAGGAGGTCATTCCAAAAGCCTAAACTGAGACACCCCCTCACCAACACTAAAGTAACTGAGGGTCAATGGACTATTCCTTAACACTTACTTTATTAGTGAAGTAATTGAGGAAAGACCCCAGATTAATCCTTAGACCACAAAACATCCCAATCCTGAGTTCCAAAAACATAACACATGTGCAGAGAGTGAGAAAAATTAGTCATTATGGCAATCAGGTGGCCAAGGTGGCATCATCAGGTGGCCAGGACTACAGCTGTCACACTTTGAACAAAGGGCAGAACACAGTATAGCACAGAATATCAACACACAGTCCTGGTGGTACATAAATCTGATGCACCCTGGTTTTGTTACCACACTTATGAAACAAAATTAATCCCCAACATGTTCCCAGCAGCATGGCTACAGATTTAACTGTGATCGCCTCTGTAACAAATCACACATAAATAAAAATGTTCAGAGATACCAGTGACCAGTCATGAAACTTCTTTCCAAGTCTGCCATGACTAAACAACAAAGCATCAGCTCCACACATAAACAAAAGCTGGTTATCCCTCGGATCTCTGAAAAATGGGTATCAGAATCCTTACAGACACCCAAACCAATGGATGTTCAAGACTCAGAAATAAAAATGCATATTATTTGTATAGAATCTACACACACTTACCTTCCACATTAAGTCATCTGTTTCATTACACTGTACTATAATGTTATAATACATTATGCTGTATTATACCTAACAATGTAAATATTCTACTGTGTAGGGACTAATGACAAACAAAAAAGATCTGGTTCTGTTAGGAACAGATAGAACTTTAAAAATTATCTTTTAGTTCAAAATTGCTTGAATCTACAGATCCAAAAAATCTAGCCTAGCTGTGATGATCCTCAGCTTCTGCACTTTAAAATACAGTGTTGTTTTATAGGCACAGGTCATCAGAAGGGGAAACTAGCTAGCTATGTGGTAGAATAGCCCAGATGATGAGCGCTGAATCAATCAGATACCAATGAGCAAGCGAAGGCACTGAGTATGGACTGTTGAGAGACAGAGGAACTCAGAGAAGACACATTTACCAATAAAAACGAGAAAACAGAGCCAAAAAACAATAACAATACATTTCACATTAAAGAAGCTCAGGCTGGGGCTGGCACTGAAAAGATGGCTTTTGCAGAGGACCTGGGTACAGTTCCCAGCACCCACGTGGTAGCTTACAACACCTTGTAACCTTAGTTCCTGGGATTCAATACCCTCTTCCAGCCTCCTCAGGCACTGTACATACATGGTGCCCAGACATAGCTACAGGCAAAACCACCATACACATGAAAGAAATAAAACTTTTATAAAAGGAAATTATATATATATATATATATATATATATAAAATGGGATTCTGTTTGCTGTTTTTAATGCTATGAAGGGTCTCTGAAATTTAAGCAGTGACTAACTGTAGCACAGACCACGTGCCATTTGATTTTTTATTTTTTATGTATTTCCCTAGGAATGCTGTTTTAAGCTTTCATTTCTACAATCATGCACGGAAGTTTTAAATTAAATAAAACCCGTCAGATCCTCCTCTACAAACACCAGCAGTGACAAATTATGAGAGGCTTCAGCAAGTTCTACTAAGTATTAATATTCAGAGAATGGAGCCAAATCATTCTACTAATTAAAACTTAGAAGCTGAATTTCTAAAACTCACTGCAAACTGGAACGGCTGCACATACAGCTTATCCAGCCAGTTCTCAGAGGGGCTTTAAATATGGCTGGAGCTTCCAGATACATTATTTTTTAGATCTTCCACTTAGCAGTCCTAACAATTCTCTACTTATTTGTATGCATCATTAGGAGACTACTGTCTGTCACATTATCAGAGATGTGACTTTGTTGTTAGTACAGAAGCAAGCTCATGACTTCTCTAACCTGTTTCCTCATTATACAAACCGTTAACTACTCCCTCAATAACATGCAGCTTTTTACAGATTCTATTCCTTTATTTTAAAATTTATAAAATTCTAAAAGGAAACTTATTAACCCTCCACATCAATACCTAGTGTCGTCCTGTCTTTGAGTCCTCCTTTGGTGGGGTATCAGGTGAACTCATGGTAAATTGCATCCTGAGGTTTAGGCTTCTTCTTCTTCAGTCTGACCTGTAAGCATACTGAACGAGGCACACCCACCCATCTTAAAAAAGCCCCTTTCTTAACTTCCTAGGTCCTGTAACCAGCCCAACACAAGAAATGTGCATGAATAAGAGAGGCATAGGAGCTCTGGAGACAGCAGCATCAATAAAGCTATGCTTTCCCAAACAGGAGACTTCCTATTCGGCTGCATCTGCATTGAAATCTTCCATGAAATGCACTTTACATAAAATAGAAACGATGTAGGGAAAGCTCACTGGAACCGCTGAATTTCAAGACTCTTTCATCCACAGAAAACACAAAGGTCACATTCAAAACACTGCTTGGGGAAGAAAAATTAAGTGGAAAGTGCAAGTTGTATGCCAACCTCCTGAGCTCGTTCAGCGATGCTCAAAGGTCATGGGGGAGAACTCATCACACAGAGAGAGAAGGCAGGTCTGAAAATCCCCTATTATGTAAGTATGTGCACCTGGCCCCACATACCGGCAGCCACTAGAGCTTCTAGAGGTGAGACCTCCGTCCCTTCCAAACTAAAAACACTGAGAGAATCTTTCAGAAGAAAAAAAAAATTTTTTTTAAATCTAGTCTGTACACATGTTTGTTTCCCTAGGAATTGGAAGACCATAAAATGCTTGACTGTGTATAAAATGTTTTCTGGCAGTGTTTAATTTATTATGCTCTAAATAAGGTCATTTATACTAAGCCACAGTACATTACTGAGCACTTGGTGACAGAGAGAGAGAGAAAGAGACACAGAGAGAATCGAGGGAGACAGAGACAGAGAGAATGCTCCATAGGATACATAAAACTGACCTCTGCTCCAACGGTAAAACCTTCTGAAGTAAGCTGGCTCCTACCTAACCCTTGGGAAAGGAAGGGGCATGGAATTATGGGTCAAGGATGTTCCTTGGTTCTGGCTTTGCCTGTAAGTCATCTCTCTGCTGTTCCAGCTCCCCAGGGGCTAAAGTAAAAGTACTTAACTAACACTCAAAGGCAAATCTAATCTTGCAGGTGTGGTAATAGTAGACTGCTATCTCCCTTTCAACTGCTGCTTTGCCTTAAAAAGGTGGAAGGAGGAGGGAAGGAGAGAGGGAGGGAGGGAGGGACATGGAGAGGGGGATAGAGAATAAATTTGCACCTGATAACAAAGACATAAGAGAGTGATGGCCAGTGACAAGAAATTAAAAAAAAAAGAAGTGTCTGGTGGGAGCAGGCCACCACTGCACAAACATGGAGTTTGTGCTGTAATCCCAGTAACCATAGCAACATATTTCAAGGCCTGCTCCATCACTGACAATACTGACAAGTTCCCCAACCTTAAGGACCTGAAGGAAAACAGAAGTAGCTGAGCCCAGGTGGACTGTGCTCCATGAGAACTGCTTGCATGGTTTATATTTTCTAGTAGAGCATCTGTCTTCTTTTCTTCGCTGCTATCGTGAAATACCTTAACAAAAGCAACTAACCAAAGAAAGGGTTTGATTCTGACCCAGATTGCCAACTGAAGTTAATCATGACAGCATCCCTAATCAGAAAACACAAAATCTACAATGCACCAAAATCCAAAACATTCTGTGATTAAAAAAAAAAAAAAAGAAAGGTTGGTGGGATTTATAATTATGGACTATCCGATTAGAAATTTTCAACTAGAATTGATATGAAGAACCTAAATCTCTGTGGTGATTTGAATAACAATGCCCCCCACAATTCTACAAATTCATCTATTTGAAGGCTTAGTCACCAAGGAATGGCCCTACTTGAGAAGAATTAGAAGGTGTGGCCTTGTTGGAAAAAGTGTGTCACTGAAGGTGAGCTTTGAGGTTTCAAAAGCCAAAACCAGGTCCAGTGATTCTCTTTTGCTGCATCCTGTGGATCTGAATGCAGAACTATCAGTTACTCCTCCAGCACCATGTCTGCCTGCTTGCCACCATGCTTCCCATCATGATGGTAATGAACCAGATCTCTGAAACTATAAGCCAGACCCAGTTAAATGCTTTCTTTCTTTTATAAGAGTTGCTGTGGTCATGATGTCTCTTTACAATAGAACACTAATTAAGACAATCTCTGTTGTTCTTTACCATACAATACATGACATTTACTTTAACAAATAAATACAAGATATAAAATGTAGGCACCATCATCAACAGACAATGCAGTCAACAGAAACAGACCCCAAAATGCTAACGGGATCTTTATGAATAATATAACATGTTACCAAAATATCACCAACATGTGTATAGCAAAGAGAGATTTTACCAAAGAGATAAACACTACTTAAGAGGGCCAAATGAAAAATTTCTGAAATGTATAACAAAACTACAGCTTAGAAAGAGTATTTATAAAAACCCACAGCTGATAAAGAATTCTTAAATTAATAAACAATCCAACGGAGAAATATTGAACCAGTATTTCATAAAATAAACTACAAATGGCCATTGAATACACAAAGAGGGAATAACAAAAAAATTCAAAACTTTGGTACTAGAAAAACAAAAGTGAGTCACAAATCAGTAACTATAGCATGCCCACTAGAATGACTAACACTAAAAAGACGGACACTATCAAGTGCTGGCAAAGATATAAAACAACTGCAACTCTGCTTATTTACTGCTGGTCCAAATCCAAATTTATCCATCTGCTTCAAGAAGCAATTTGCCATTTTCTGGTAAAATAAATCATGCTTCCTATACAGTCCAGGAACCACAAGCTCCCACCTGAAAGAAATAAAAATATCCATGTCCACACAAAAGCCTGTCTATGGGTTGTAGGTCATAACAATCATAAACTGAAAGCAACTCAACTGCCCATCATAGGAAAGAAGTAATTTGAAGAATTATACTTTTAGGGCTGGCAAGATGACTCAGCAGGAAAACTGCCAACAATTATGACAACCTGCATTAGATTCCTAGAACTCACCCAGTGGAAGAGCAGAAGACACTCTGGAAAGTTGTACATGCCACAGCACAAGTACCCACACATATGCATGCACACAAACAAATGAGTGTAAATGTATAAATAAATATAAAAAGTGCACATTTATGCAATATATTTATTACTAAGGAACAAAAGCAATAAGCATATGATATATCAAAGAATCTAAATCAGTTCAAATGACCCTTTCACAGGACTCGCCTAAGACCATAGAAAAACAAAGATATTTACATTATGACTCATAACAGTAGAAAGTAGTTATGACTAGCAATGAAAATAATTTTATGGTGTAGGGGTCACCACAACGTGATGGCCTGGGCCTGTATTAAACAGTGGCAGCATTAGGAAGGTTGAGAACCAGACCTAGATGAATCTCTGATGATTTAGTAAAAGGGTGATTAGTCAATGTTACTATTGCTGTGATGAGACACCAAGCAACTTGGAGAGGAAAACTCACAGTGACATATAACAGTCCATCAACAACAGCAGTGAGAGCAGGAACCTGCAGGCAGGAGCTGATGCAGAGGCCATGGAGGAGTGCTGCTTCTGGCATGCTTCCCAGGGCTTACTTAACCTGCTTTCTTACAGAACTCAGGCCCCCCAGCCAAGGGCGGCACCACCCACATGGGCCCTCCTCCATCAATCACTAACTTAAAAAGTGTTCTACAGCTGGATTTTATGGAGGCATTTTCTCAATTGAGGTTCCTTTCTTTCAGATAACTCTAGCTTGTATCAAGTTGACATCATACTAGCCAGTATACTATGCTTTTCCATTTAAATAACAACTGGAAAAGCCAGGCATAGCTGTGAATGCCTATAACCCGAGCACTTGGTGGAGTTGTAAGGGAGATCCATAGATCCTGAGTTCACTGGCATGCCAGTCCAGCCAACACACATAATTCCCAGTTCAGTGAGAGACCCTGCCTCAAAGAATAAGGCAGAGTATGATAAAAGATGATACTTAAATCAAGGTCAGGCCTCTGCACAAATGAAGCAAATATAAAATAATGGCATTTTTAGAGAGGTAGAACTTAATAAAGAAATGGCAGCGATCAGTTTATATCAGGTGCTGGTGGCAATAGAGAACAGAGAAACTATTCTTTCAAATAAAATGTTTTAATTAAATTTTCTTTCCTTAATTTACCGAGAAAATCCTGAGGGATGATGATATGGAAGGTACTATTCTTAACACTGTACATCAAAACTGCATTGTGCAAGTTCCCATCTCCGAAGGAGAAGCTGTGGGTAACTATCTCATTTAATTTGAGTTTTGTATATGCAACTAAATGTTAATAAAGTTCGATTTTTCCCATCTGCCAATCAGTCTCCTTAAAAATACTCTATATTTTTTCTCATGACAGTACATTCATGTATAAGGTGAACCATAATATGCTTTATAAAATGAGGTTTTCCTACATTTCCAAAGGCAAGGCCTAAGAGACAGGAAAGCTGTGAAAGTGACCCGTGCCATCATCACACCTCTTTGCTCTAACACCGAACACCAAGAGAGAGCTCACTCGTTACTTTTCCAGAGGACCAGAGTTCAGTTCCCAACACCCATATCAGGCAACTTACAACCACCTGTTTCTCCAGCTCCAAGGAATCCAATGCCCTCTTTTGGTCTTTGGAGCTGGTACCTGCACAGAATGTTCACACACATAAATAAAAAATAAATTTAAATAAAATAAAAAATAATCAATAACTGGGCATTTAACCAAGGTACTTGATATTGATAGTTCTGGTGGATAGTCTTTATTTTTCAAGAGGTGGGTTTTTTGTTTTTTTTCACCTCCAAACAGTTTCCTTCACTGTTTAAATAAAGATGCGTGTGATGGAAACTTAGTTGACAGGTGGCTTCAGATTGCTAATTTGAGACTGGAAGAACAACACAGTGTGATCCACTCCCAGTCTCTGTCACTGAGGGCATATGAAACTCCCTTAAATCAAGTGTTTAGGAGTGGAATTACCGGAGGCCAGAAATGTAACTCAGTAGACTAATGCTTGTCTAGCACATATGAGGTTCTAGGTTCAAGCCCTGGCTTTGCATAGATAATTATCTTTTGCATACATAATCTTTTGTCTAAGAAGTTTTGAAAGATTTTAATTCCTACAGACAATCTTAAGGAACAGGTACATATGCCGTGACCTCCTATGATCCTAATCTATTTATGCCAGCCGTAGGACACTTTACTTATTATCACAAAAAATTCGCAGAGCACATGCTGATGGTATTGTGTCTTTTAGGTTGGATTAAGTCCATAGTCACTGAAGTCTGCTTCAGGTACACTGAATGAATCACACACACACACACACACACACACACACACACACACACACACACACACACACACACCCCTCTAGTCAAACTTTTGAGCAACACTACAAACTTTTTTCTTTTTTGAGATGGGTCTCATATACCCCAGGCTAACATTGAACTTGCTGTGGATCTGAGGATGACCTTGAATGGCCAATCCTCCTGTCTCTATCTCTAAAGGACTAAGTTTACACTTGTGTATCATTACACTATTTCTAAAACTTTTTTTTGTCAAAATTTCATCAAATTTGAAATCAGTATAAATTCAATAATACTTAATCCAATTTCAAGTGTATTTTAAAGTACTTAGTTACCTTCCAATGACTTCAGTTATTTTCCACTATGTAAGAAATTACATACTATAAACTTGCGCCATATAGTCTTTGCCCATGAGCTTGTGCCAGCCACTGAGTAAAACCTGAATACAGGATATGTAGGTAACTCTATACCTTTATTTTAATTATTGAACACAAACACTGTGGGATAATAACAACTAAGTTAATAGACTCCAGAAAATGGAAAGCAGATGGAAATCCTCAGACTGGCATGAGGCACGCAGCCCTGGACTTGCATTTCAGATCATGCTTAGGATACTCCTGGCTGTATTCAGTTCTGGGGCTTTGTCAATGACCAACTTGACCAGGGGTCTTGGTCACATGTCCTTCCATGTTCCTAAAGGAGGTGGGGGGAGTGCTAAGAGATGCCTGGCCTCTTCAGATGTCATTTCTAACAGGGGTAGAAAGCACAGAGAATGGGATTCTGAATCCAATGAAGGAACAGAAGCTGGGACAGGTATGAAGGAGCTGGAGAGGCTCAGAACGTGAGTAGCATCTCATCCCTTAAGAAGTCACTTAGAATACACCAACAGTAATGGGTTGAGACCAACGAGCAGAGTCTTCTCCTTACCAGAAGCTCTTCCAATCCTGATGCAGAAAATAAAACCAGTAGAACCAAATATACTTGGGAACCCCCAGCTGATTCTCTAGTACAATAACAAAGATTAAAACAAAAAGAAACCTCAGCAACTTTAAAAAGACAGAGTGCACACCACAGGTTAAAAAGGTGATTTTAGATGTAGACAGTACTTTCCATTACCTGGTAGACTACATTAGGGACCCAGCATCACTGTGAAGACCTGACAGTAATGACTTAAGTGAGGAAAGATTGGTTCATGGGTTTGGAGGGTCTCTGTCTAACCTAGAAGGAAAGGTACAGTGAACAGCCTACTTATGGCATCAGGAGTAACAGACAGTACATGGCTGCTCCTATTATGGGAATCCAGGAAACGGAGTCACACAGGAAGCAGGGCTGTCTATAACCTTCCAGAAGAGCCCACTCTGACTTGCTTCATCCAAGTAAGACCCCTTCTCCATGTTTCGGAACCTTTCCAAACAGCACCGCCAGCTGGGGACCATGAGCTCACATTGTAAGCCCTTGAGGAACATGTCAGATTGAAAGCATAACATGGAGAGACTTTCTCCAGCTGTCAAGTGGGGCTTTGAGGTGCTATGTGGATGAATTGGGGATACCAAGATGGCAGAAGACTTCCATGCTATTCGGCTCTGAGCAACATTAAGCAAAATAAACTAGAAATAAAGTTAATGCATTAAGAATGATGGAACCCCTCTTTCTTGCCTTCCTGGAAGAGGGGTGGCTAAGAATGAGGTTAGTACTCTAGTACCAGAATGTACTCATCTTTAAAGTAAATTTAATGAATGACTTTACATAAGACACTAGCCAAAAAGGGGGAAATAAAATGACTGGGACATTTGAGAATACAATGCCACATGTGGTCCAAGGCTTCAGCAAGTAACAACAGAGACCCACAGTACTTCACAGGATGGCTTCCAGACTCTGATCACATTTAATATTAGCCCTAACCCTCACAAATACTCAGCATTTGCGAGGCTGATGTAAAAAGATCCCATGAGGCCAAGCTCAGCCTGAGCTAAAGAGTGAGTTCAGAGCCAGGCTGACCTACACATTATGACCTGCCCCGAACTCAAAGTGAGTAACTTTTAAAAATAAGAAGCCATCAACAGGCAAGACTGGGAACAGGTGGAAAGCATGTAAGCATAGGGGAATGTCTACATTACATCAGGGAAGCAGTCAAAGGCCCACCTAGACAATAACATCTGATTAGGATGGGGTCACTACAATAGACAAGGCTGTAGCAAGGCTTATAACGCTATGCCAATCATCCAGCCAATCCTAGGCAGGCCTTTACCTCTCAGTGCACATGCTCAAGTCCATCACCATAGTGAACACTTGTAACCCCAGCACCGAGAAAGCCTATGCAGTACAATTCTGAGTTCAAGGCCAACTCAGGCTACACAGTAAGTTCAAGACTAGCTTGGACTACCTAACAAGACCCTGTGTCAAAAGTAAATAAATAAAATAAAAATGCTCAAAATACATGTTCAAAAAAAAATACATGTTCAACCAGTATTTGACCTTCTAAGTCACAAAGGCGATACTGTTAAGACCACGTGCAATTGACTAAAGCTTGGAAGGAGGTTGAACAGAGTACAGAGGGGTGGTTTGTTTTCATTCTTTTGCTGACTGTGAAAACATGAAGTAAGCGATAGAACCGTATTCTCAGATCAAAGAGCGAAAGGAATGAAAGTCCTGGAAGACAGAGCTAATGAAAACCTCCAATCAACTCGGTGATGCTTTCTCAGGGAGTAGAAAGTCTGCACTGGCTACGCACATACGTGCTGAGACCAAAATAGAGTCAGTGTGAAAGGATGTACAGAGCTCTGATTCCATCAAGACCCACAGCTGCAGCATCGAGAGAAGATGATCAGACCAACCATTTTCCATGCTTGGTTTGATCTCAGGCCTCATATACTCTTAAGAGTCAGAGCCTCGTTTTCATGGGAATCAAGGTACATTTCAGAACAAGCACACAAGCCTGGCGCTTGCCAACGGGATGAGACTGTCTTGTGTGTTCAGTCTCCATGTGGGCGTGATTTATTGAATATTTATCCCATCGGCAGAAAGAGCTGAAAACAAACCAGATCCACTAAGATGATGGAACAGCCCTGGAATTTTGGAGACAACTCCATGAATCCCCAAACTATTTCTGGCTACTTGGCCCAACTCTGGGAAGTGTTTGCCTCTCTCTGCCCAGCTCAGGGACAATGCATCCCTCTTCTTATGAAATTCAGCAGCTCAGTCAACAGCATCACTCGTCCGTCATGGTTCATGTCAACTAAAAATCTACACATGTTATAGAAAGAAGACTGGCTTTGAAATGTGGTATTCCCATTTACTTTTAAAAAGTTTAGTCCATGGCTAGTCAAAAGTGGCTGTGCACAAATCAGTTTCCAGAATGATTCTACTTTCAAGGTTAAAACTCTAATTTTGTGCGCTGAAATTATTCCAGTGTAACTAGGTCTTGAGGAAACTCAGCATAGCGTGGTGTGTGCACACATTTCTGGTTTTGAATTAGAAATAACAACAAAGACATTCAAGAAAAGAGAGTTCACTGTGCACTGCTGTAGGCATGATGCTTGCATCATCATAGTCATCCTCACAACCACCACCATCACATGAACAGGGTATGTTTAGGAACCCTGAAGTAAGGGGAATAAATACACAAAAGAGTCCACCAGACAGTAACAAATTTATGCATTCTTTCCCTCCGAATCGTGAAACAAAAATGCTTAACAAAACGGATATTCGAAGGTCCCTTCCAATCTTTGACATTTTACACCCATATAAAATTTCTTTTAAAATTAATTCCAAGACAGAGTAATGTGCCATTTTAAAAGTGGCCATTTTAGGAAGATAATGCTTAAAATTCCAACCACCCCCCCAAAAAAATAATAAAATAAACATTCTCTGAACACCTACAATGGGCATATTAAAATTCACCATTAAGGTGACTGGACACAGATGACCCTTCTGTTACTGCCATGGTCACGCATAACATGCATTGTGTGAGAGCATGAACTTCCTGGCTCTGCTTCACTACCAATCATTATCACACACAAAGTGAAACTGTAGGATTATGGGTACAGAGTCACCCCAGTCACCAGTTTCAAGATAATACTAGGAATCTGTGAGTTAAAACACTCGCCAGGTTACTGCAAAGGGCTTGAAGACTCATGACTCTCCAGCATGTACTTCTGAAAGGAGTCATGACCAAGTATGGACTTGAGGTTTTATTTCCATGGCATGTTGGAAGATGGAAGAAGTCTCATGGGAGACTGGTGTCTGTCTCATCTAGCTTCTTCATTTATACACGTAGAACACCAACCAGTTCAGAAGAAGAATCAAGGTGGCATCTCCATGTGGCTAAGAAGCAAGCTTTCTGTTGCTCACTAACCAAACCTCACATCCCCCTTTCTCTTCGGAACTATCAAATATAAATTTTAAAGATGCATTCCATCATAAACCTGAACTTGGGGCGGCCATCTGGTGCTTCCTTTTATTTTAATGCAATAAACTCAACTGAGCAATTATTCTGAACTTTCAACATTTTAATCCTGTTATTTCAAAGAAAAATCTTTTTATGGCTTTTTATTACATATTTGTGGGAGGGTGCAGTATGTGACACAGCACCTACGTGGTGGTCAGAATATGTCTTCTGAGAGTTAGTTCCCTCCAGTCACCATGTGGGTCCCAGCAATCAAACCCAAATTAGAAGGCTTGGAGGCAGGTGTCTTTACCCACTAAGTCATCCTGCTGGCCAGGAAAAGGCACTGTTATCTTAGGCAGGTCTACCTCTGGCAGATGTAGCACAAGATTTCAAAGGTTGTAAAACGCTGTGGCCCTGGACTTCTGTAAATTATGGTTATCGCTTGCTCTGGGGTATAACCTCTTCTACTTTATCCAGGAGGAAGAGAGAGAATTGGAGAGAGAGATAGAGAGAGGGGAGAGTAGAGAGAAGAAAGAGACAAAGAGAGGAGAGAGAAGAGAGAGAGATAAAAGAAGGACAGAGAGAAGGGAGAGAGAAAGACTGTAGTCTTCAAAGTATAGGCTGTGTGGATCAGCAGTTCAGCATGAGCACTGGGGGTTATAAAATACACAGATAAAACAAAAACATCGAACATAGTCTCAGAAAAAAAATTAAAGGAAAAATAAGGAAGTCAAGAGTAGGACTGGAATGTGGAATTTCATAGCCCAGGGCTGGGATGGTGACTCTCAGAGGCTGCCAATCTTATTTCTGCCTCTCTAGAATATAGAGAGACTCTCTTATGGACACAGCGTGATGCTGGCCTCATCAGCAGGATGGAAGGAAGCCCGGAGGCCATAAGCAATTTCCCCATGGCTCCATATACGAGGACAATGACATTCACCCACAATTCCAGTGTATGTTGTGTCTTTTCTGCTCAGGCTTGCAATATAGACAGATGATGGTCTTGTGCCAAACAGAGGCAAGACAGAGAAGCTGATTCGCTCTTCCAAAGCAGAGAAAGCCAGGCCTGGCTTCACTCCAACTTCTAGACAAATGGGCAGTTAAGGTCACAAAACTTATAGCCTGACCACAGTCATTCCAGGCTGGAAAATGTTCAAGGCAGGCAAGCATTCCTCATTGCCTATGAAAGCAATCTGTAAGCTGGGGTAAGGTGAGGTGGGGCCCACACTTTGGCCTCTGGAAACTGGCACACTTCTACAGTAACTGAGCCCTGTCACTGACATTTTTATGGCTTGTACATTTTTAGGAACTGGTGTGGTTTCACCTCTTCCTGCTGGAGCATCTCTTGGCTTGTTCATTTATTTTTAACGAGCAGAGGTCCAGGTTAATTTTAAAAGCAAAAGGCATGTGAGGAAGTAGAGTTTTGCTGAAAAGACATATCCAGGCAGAAGCATGGGTATGTTGAGTTGTTGTAATGAGAGTGGAAATAAACAAGCCACATTTAGCAAAGTCCAACGACTTCAATCAAACTTGTTCTGGGCTAGTAATACAAATAAATTGAGGTCCAGAGTCCAATGGTCCATGGCTAACCGATAGGACAAGATAGGGCTGTACTTGTGGGACTGAAATCCAGCTCATCAGGCAACCACTATTCCATGCATGTGTAAACATGAACTCCACAAATACTTTCAGCCTGTGCCCTCTTGAATCTCTTTCTCACTAACTTAAAGACTAAATTGGTCTTCCTACTAATTTAAGAAACCAGAACCTGGTATCACAGAAACTCCCAGGAATCTACAAGGATGACGCCAGCTAAGACTCCTAGCAATAGTGAGCAGGGTGCCTGAACCGACCTTCTCCTGTAATCAGAGTGGTGACTACTCTAATTGTCATCGGAGAACTTTCATCTAGTAACTGATGGAAGCAGGTACAGAGATCCACAGCCAAGCACTGAGCCAAGCTCTGGGAGTCTTGTGGAAGAGAAGGAGGAGAGACTGTATGAGCCTGGGGAGGATCAAGGTCATGATGAGGAGCCTACAGAGACAGATGACCTGAGCTAGTGGGAGTTCAGCGACTCTGGACCACAGCTAAGGAACCAGCATGGGACCCCAAGCTAGGAGATGGAGGAGTGGATTGGGAGGAGGGAGAAATGGAAGCAGGAGGGGGAAAACTGTGGTCGGGATGTAAAAATAAATAAAAGAATTTAATTAATAAAAAAAAATAAGAAACCAGAAAATTCTAGCTAACTCCAATACTGGAAATGCACTCCAATGAAAGGGAACACTTGAGCCTCAAAGGCAGTTAATTTGAACTTAAAATTAATATTACTCTCCATGATCTTATAATTTAGGAAACTTCCCTGCCATGGAGTAGAGAAGGTAGATGGAAAGAGGTGCAGGGATGATGCACAGTGGGAAAGGCTGGCATTCCTATTCCTTCAAACCTCCTGCAGACCTCTGTGTGGGAACTGACGAGAACTACTAATGAAACAGGATACATACAGAGAGGGGTCAGACTGTGACACTATATTATAATTTTTTATCACTTTTTCATATTCTAAGTAGGTATATAGTGGGTTTTTATACAGAATAGTGTATGTGTTTATATTTACTTCAAAGTCAAGAAAAAAAAAACACTATTGAAAACAGGGTCTCATACAAGTGTGAGCACCAAAGTTCAGCTCCCCAGAGTCCACAGTAAAAGTCAGATGAATGAGCTAGCCTGATTATAATGCCAGCATGTGAGAGGCACAGAAAGGAGATCCCTGAAGCAAGCTGGCTAGCCAGAGAAGCAGAAAGCTCCAGGCTCAGAAACCAGACCTTGTGTTAGTATCTTAAGATGGAAAGTGATCAAGGAAGACACCTGATGTCAACCTGTGGCCTCAACACACACACAGGTTTGCACGTGCATGCACACACACAGGCAATCCTACATATGAGAACATGCACATATCACATATATGTGGGTGTGCACACATATACTTTCCTTCTCTTACATATACACAAATGTATATATATATATATATGTGTGTGTGTGTACATATATATATCCAAATAAGTATTGAAAGCAATTTCTTGCAATGCTAGATGGGTAGGTACTTAACTTAGTGCTGGGTTCCTAGACAACAGCAGCTCAGTACATATGGTGATGGCATGGTCTCAAAAACCTGATCACTTGGATCCAACACCAAGTCCTGGGATTCTTGGGTCTTGGTTTCCATATACACAAGGTGAGAACGCTAATGGTATTAGACACTGGCAGAGAAGCTGCTGTGGTCACACATGAAAAGGCCTCAGAGTGGTTTCTGCGCAGAATCACCAGAGAAAGAAGGACTGAAATATAAAGCATCTACAGCAGCCATTTTCTACCATCTGCCACTGTTTCTCTAGTTCCCACTGACTACCGGTGGTGCCTCTTGGAGAAGGTCTGCAGATGCACCTCTCTAAGAAGGATTTACTTATGCATATTTAAAAGGCACCTGTGAAGGTTCCCATTGTCTAGTTGATGAGAAAACCAAACTGCCCCATGTCTCCTCTCAGGATGAAAGCAGAGTGTGTTGTGCATGGGTAAGTGCTCTACCCAACTCACCTAACAGACAGGCTTAGAGAAGAACTGTAGCCCAGCCGCCATCAATGGCACTCTCTGCCCTGGGCTAAAACATGGGAGAATTCCTCTCTGTTCTGAGTCTAACACAAGCATGTCTGTCATGTGGAAGACTTGCAACAAGAAAAAAAAATGCTTTCCTCTTCTTGTACACCAGCCAGCCCCTGTCCCTGACGACATATCACCTTTCTCTTCCCTCAACTACTCTCGTGAGGAGAATGTACGCATGAAAGCAGGGTGCTTTGCCTTGCTAAATGTTATAATTTGAGAATTTTAAGAATTTTACTAAGCATGAAGGAGAGACTTGGCCTCGGGTATTGGCAAGTCTTCCAAAGTTCTCCTCAGCATACCAGGGCCATGAAGCCTTCTACATTGAGTCCTACTTGCCAAATATGGGGTCATAGGTCAAGTTCCACTGAATCCTACGATACGCATATTTATAGTGGAGAGATCTGGTGATAAAGAATAGTAGGGGGTAGGGAAGGATGAATGGAAATCCTTGTCATCAGGAGACAGCAAAGGATCAACAGCACGGTGCTCAAAAGACAGGTCAGCCCACAGCAGTGTGGACAGGTCTGCACAAAGCATTCTTGGGGAAAGACTGTCAGAGTTAACAACAGAGAGCCAACGTGGGTACAATAAGCCATCTCCTCAATAACAAGCCCAGGAATGAATGGTCATTCCACAGAAGCACTGTGCATGACACTGAGTCAACCACGTCCATAAGGCTTGGACTGATGCCAAAGCTTCTCTTACAGGAGGCAGAGCATGATGAGCAGGGATGGGAAGATGCCAAGGAACAGCAGGCAGCTCTGACTACATGGGAAGCTGTGGGTGAGGGAATGCTGAAAGAGGGCGTGGAGATGTTTTCATACTCTGAGCACCTGCAGCTTCACAAGACCACAGGTGCCCACAGCAGGCGACCGACCGCAGCTGGGTTCTACTATAAGAGAGGGGCTCTCATTCTGTCTGCATTATCAGCGCTTCTGTGCCAATGGTTTGCTGAAAGAGTGAAGCAGTTGACTTGTTTATATCCCACACCCCCACCACCACCCTGCCTTGAACACAGGATCTCACTCTGTGGAGCAGGCTGACCTGGAACTCCTCTGGCAATAATCCTGCCTCTTCTTCCCAAGAACTAGAATGGCATGTGTGAGTCCCAACGCTCAGCTGATCTCTTTTAATGGAATTGGTTGCATCATGTTTCACCATGAAAATCTTTTCTAATTAAAATGAAGCATGAGAATGTTAAATCGGGTTGAGAAAATAACAGCAGTTATAAGGTTGGAGGTTCGAAAATTATGACCAAATACAGATTACTACAATTTACAGCACTTAAAAAAATCTGTAAATCACATAGGCCACAGAAAGAGTATCAGCTCTTCTATAGAATTCCGGTCAAAGATAGGCCCAAAGGGAGCTACAGAGAACCATAACTGAGTGTTCAAATTCAAACTCAGGTACCAAACTGTGAGGCCACATGGGGAGAAGCATTCCTTTAATCCCTGCCAGCACACCTTCTAGGAGTAAAGGATAACCCTTTACCATCATGTCCTGAACCAGAAAAATATCTAGAAGAAAAAAAAGCTGACGAAAAAGAAAAACAGAGCACATCCTAGCTTACAGAGAAAATGACTAACACATATGCACATAAAGATCTCAGGAAGGCAATGAGGAAGACCTCCAACCGGTGTGCAGAACTTTGTGGCAAGAATTTCTCTGCCCTTTATTCTCACTATCTACTTTTTCTGTGTTCATTTCCCTGATGACTATAAACATTAAAAGGAGAAGAAGCTATCTGTCCAAACAGAAAATTAACACATGAAAAGAAATGTTTTTCAGTTGCATTTGAAACCAGCATTTAAGTCTTTAAAACAGACTGTGGTATTTAATTTAAAAACAAATCTAGTAACCAGACTTGGTGATGGTGTACACCTTTAATCCCAGCACTTTGGAGGCAGAGGCAATCAGATCTCTGAGCTCACAGCCACCCTGGTCTACAGAGTGAGTAAGGACAGCTAAGACTACATGGAGAAACCCTGTCTTCAAAATCAAAGCTTAATAAATAAATAACCAAACAAACCCAGGAGCATGCATGCAAGAGAAGGCTTTGAGATTTTCCCAACCACAGCACTGTATGTCACATGTCACTTGCTATGTGGGAATGCCCCAGTTACTTCTGTCATTATTGCTGTGACCCCTGGAACGTTCCATGCAGGAAGCATGCCTAGATCATGCTACTTTCCATCAAAATGTTCCAGACATGAGAGACTAAATAAAAAGAGTGAAGGGTAATGTCTTTACAGTCTCTGTCACAGCCTCCTTTCTGTGCAATGAGTACCCAAACAGATAAGAAACACCAGCTGCAAGATCATATGTAAAGCCTTCTTACAAAGAGCTGTGAGAGTCAGTCCTCAGGAGGAAACAGAGCAAATCATAGACGTGTGTTGTAGATAATTGTAACCCAGATGAAGACTAGGCTCAGGGCTGGAGAGATAAAGTCTTGGATCAGAGCACTTTCTGTGCAAACATGAAGAAACAAATTTGAACACCCCCCTCAAAAAAAATAAAAATAAAGAACGGAAGAAAGAAAAGGGCTAGGCATGGCCATGCACACCTATAGCTGGAGGATGAGTAGAGCTTGCTGGCTGCTAGCCTGGTTCCAGGTTCAGATGAGGAATAAGGTGCAAATTATACAGCAGGACCAACCCAACAATCTCCTGCAGCCAAATGACTACAGCAGCACATACATACAAACTAATAGGCTTGTCCACCTCTTGCAGACCAGAGTGACCTCATTCATGCCCTTATTACCTCTTGGAAAAAATGGGGGCCAGATTCTGTTTACTAGCAAGTTGCCCTCAGCATGACTGATGTATTTAAGGTCCTGTCTTTTAAACAGTCGGCCTTCTGGACTAGCTTGCATTTACCATGTGTTAACAAATGGCATGGTACTGTTCTCAGGAGAAGTTGCCCTCGAGGCGGCAAAACCGAAGCAAATGGACCCACAGACAACCAAAGGTCGCAACAGGCAGACTTCAAGACAAGCCAGTCTTACATCTAATTGCTATTCCAGAAAAATGTGTCTCTAGTATTTCTAGCACTGCTCCAAATTCATCTAGAAAACTTGCTGCAGCAAATATTAGCTGTATTTGGATATCTAAGAACTTCCTCCCTTGCCAGGAGAAAAAGGAAGATATGATGAGGGAATGACCGCTCAGAAGAACAGGCCAATGATCCCAGGAGGGCAGCACGTGGGAATGGAGCCAGTGCTGGCTTGGAGAGCTGTTTACTTGGGACAGTTCCTACTCACCTCTGTGAGGGCCAAGGGAACTGGCCAGAAATCTTGGACAATGACAGTGTGCCCTTGCTTAAAGTCAATCAACTGGCTTCTTGGGGAACTAACGTCAACTCCACAGCTGCCTCAGAAAGTCTTATGCTCCACGTTCACAAAGAAATAAGGCTCACTCAGTCTCAAGCCAGGGTCACAAAACCTCTTATACAGAGAAACCTCCAGGCTGGAGATGGGCAATGTGTTCGTTGTACTCTGCCTCGCAACTACTGGCAATTTCTGAAAGCATGTTTGGTCATCCTGGAAAAATAAACACCTGCCAATGGGACAGTAAGGTTTGAAGTGTGTGCCTATTCCTCCTGGAGAAGAAAGCGGGCTGTCGGCTTTCCTCTTGTAGACTGAGGCACAGTGGCTGCACCAAAGAGCATGGGTTCAGGGGTGAGGCCTAGGGGTAGTAGATGGGACCGAACTTTCTGTCCAGACACCAGAGTGAACAATTCAGAATATTAACCTAGTGATTCCGGGAGAATTCCCACTGTTAAGAATTGACATTTATTTCACTTAATATAATCATCTCCAGATCCATTTATTTCTTAGAAAACTTGTTTCCTCTCATTTAAATTTCAATACATATATGCATGACATGATAGTAGAAAGAACATATGAGGGAGAAGATGAAATCTAAAGCCAGAGGGAGCGAAAACAAGACAAAGTTAATGAACTCTATATGTCACGAAATCAGAAGAGGGGTGGGTGGCGAAGAACAGTAGAGGCCAGTTATAGTGACATACATTTGTATATACGCTCACATATATGTGAAAACATCACAATGAAACCCTTATCTTCGTACGTTCACTTTAAAAACCTATTTTGAAACAAGAAAGAAAAAGAACTAGCATCTGAAAATCACTTTGCATGGACTGGAGAGATGGCCCAGCAGTTAAAAGTGGGTACTGATTTTTCAGAAGTTAAGCTTAGTTGCCAGGACTCAGGTCAGGTAGCTCACAACTGTCTGTAACTCCAGCTCAGATGGATATGACACCCTCTTCAGGCCTCTGCAGGCACCTGCACTCATGTGCACATACCCACACATAGATATATACAATACAGATGATTTAAATAAATCTTCAAAAATAATTTTGCCTCTGGCTTAAAGCATCTGGACAACCTTATTAGTGCTTTAAACATCTGCTAGGTATGGTTCAGTGGTAGAAGTCAGCATTCTATACAATTGCTTTTAACTTAAATGTCCAATCTGGGAGGCCACAGGAGAAATGTCACCAGGTTTCAAATGTCTTTATGGAGAGGATGACTTCATTTTCTTCTTAGAAGACTAACCTTACTAATAACATTAACCAAGCTCAATTCAATTATATTTTCAAAGACTAAAAACATTTAAAAGTCAAAGAAAGAAAATACTATCCTTATCTAGTTGTTTCAATCATGCTCAGGTGGCCCTGGACAGACAGCCTCCCCAGAGTCTTGAAAGGCACCAGCTGTGGAATGCCACAAACACAGTTTGCCTGGAACACATATGCCTCTAACGAAAACCAGAAGCTCCCAGGCCTGGGAGTAGGTGGGTCCGTGCATTGCACTGTGTCCAAGCTAATATGAGAAAGGGTGGACTGTGGTTAGGATTCGAGTCCAAGCATTAAACTAACTCTTGCCCTTTCTCTCAGGCAACAGCCAGAGTCAGGCACACAGGTTCTAGAAGCCATATGGCCCTGGATGGGTTGTAAGAAGTACTATGAACCATTTTTCCCCTTTAAAATAAGCACAGAGCTTGTGCAAGGATTAAGAATTCTCTTGCAGCAAGGGACTTGGTATGATGCCTGAGCCATGGTAGGGACCTGGAAAAGAATGTATGTGCTGTAAGTGTTAACAGTACTTGAACTGTATTAATAAAATCAATAACAGAGGCCAGATTAAGAACCTTGTATGAGTCAGCTTTGAGAAATAGCATCCATACAAGTTGTCTCATGATTCTATAAGGCTTATCCTAGATACATTCACTTTTAGCTTTTGTAGAATTATTTTCAGTTACATTGTTACATGATAAAAAAACAAGTATATTACACCCTACATTAGAAGACAAACCATGGGCTGGGGGCTGTAGCTCAGCTGGCACAGTGCTTGCTTAGTGTACATTTCAGACATGGCACTGTGTAAACTGGGTATGAAGACACAATATCTGTAACCCCAGCACATGAAAGGTAGAAGCAAGAGAACCCGAAATTCAAGGTTATCTTCGGGTACATAGCAAGTTTAAGTTACATAAGACTTTGTCTTCAAAACATAATTAAATGGAAAAACAAAAAACTCAATGGGAGCCAAGTCTAGATTGGTGGGATGGCTGCTGTGGAGAGTTTCTACCGTGCGGACCTTAGTGTCTCCTTGAGGAAGAATTCAGAAGCCTGTCCAAGCTTGTGCATCAGGCCTGTGGTCAGCCAGAGCCACTGGTCCATTTTCCACATGCTGAACCTGGGAGTCTTGTAAGTTTCTGGCCACAGTCTTCAGCTCTGGCCACAGGGGAAGTTGAGGTTCTTGGAGCAAACTTTCTGTCCCTCACCTCACAGTATTTCCAGCTGCCCTTTTCTCTTGCACTTATTTTAGTCTGTATTTCTAGATGTCAACTGCTAAACCATTCTGGATTCCTTTCTGAAAGAAGGGATATAATGGCATATTATATAAATCTAATCCATTCCTGCCTTTCAAAATTCACTCTATAAATGCCAGAATCACGCATTTCAACTCAGCCTAGCCTAGCTCATGTGTGAATATAATTGAAGATGCCCCTGATGCTGGTGATAGACAACTGTAGGGAAAACCACGACAGGAAATATCTATGTAGCTTAGCAACATAAGACACAAAGGGAAATGATAGAAAGAAGTATCACAATCCTAGCAGAGCTGCCAACCTGATTACACAAGCCCTGCACCCAGTCAAACTCTCTAGGATGCACTTAGCTGCCATGTGATCAAGAGCAGCATCCCTCCCTTCAATGTTCACATCCCAACTTGTCTGTGAAATGTCACAAAACCTTTGAGCGCCCAACTAATAACAGGGACCTCAATTCCCTAGTTTACAATGGGAAGTTCAGCTTCCCTTTAAGTAAGTAATTGTTAGCTTAAAGGTGCAAAACTTTAAGGGAATCTAGGAGGGGACAACTGGTTGACCTAGATATTAGGAAATGAAGATCTAAAATAAATAAGGAGGAATGTTCCATGTTTCTGGAGCACATGGGGCTTGGGTGATCTCCATAATGGAGGCCTGCACAGTCAGGGGCTTCCCCAAATCAATGCCTGCAAGTCAGTCTGAACACAGTGTCCACAGATGTCCTTAAGTCACCGGGGACTTGTTACAGAAAAAGTTCCACAACATTCCAGGAAGAGGGCCAGTCTCAAAATCATCTCTGTGACCTCCTCCTCTCCCTGACCAGCGTCATTGTTTTATGTCCTAGGGCACAGAACACATGGACTGAATGAGCTTTACAGGGAAGATGGGCAGGGATCTACACAGAACAGACTTGAGCTCTTGACACTAGAAGCCTCCACACCTCAGGGCTAAGAAGCTTCCAGTTATCCTGAAGCCGATAGGCCAGCTCACCACTCTCAGAACACAGACCTCCCTAGCTGCCTTTCCAGGCAAATAGTACCACAGATAACTAACAATACTGAGCACCAGCTTTAGAGTACTTGGAATTTAATCACTGTGCAATGCCAGGCTGTCAGATCCCTGACTATCTCAGTGTTAACACAAGTTTGTGACACTCCTACAATATCACAATTTGCCCTTTCTGCTAAATAGCTGTGTATCTAGGCTCAATTTTAAGACAGCCAATTGTAGACATATGGCTGTCTAGATATCAGAATAGACTTGGGTAAGCACAAAAACAAACAGGCAAACAAACCCTGATGCTGAGGTAAAGGCACTCTATGCTCTTAAAACTGATTAAAATGATGTCTTTTTGCTGCTCTTGTACTTTGCTATAATTTTATAATCAAGTCCCTTGAAGGAGCTCTCCTCTTGGAAGTATGAGACTAAGCACACATTCAGCTCCTTCTTCTATAGAGAGGGTTGCTATAGTTTCCCGAAAGCTCAGTGGCAAACCAAGTTGGATCGTCACAACCTCAAGACACAAGTGATTAGTCTCTGTACTGGTGAGTCAGTCCCTGAGTAGCCAGAGGCAGGGGACATGCAAGGCTCCACCCAGCCTTCTTCTCAGCATCCTGAATAAACTTCACAGAAAACATAGAGGGTGGGTACCATGTCCTCCCCTGACCCTAGGAATAGCAACATCTGTATCAACCCCTAGAATCATCTCAACAAGAAGAAGGGGCAGAAGATCACCAGATCCAGTACTGGCCCAAGACAAACAAAGCCCATCCAAAGAGCAGATGATGAATAGCAGCCATCAGCCGACAGTTTCATCAGATCATTTCCTGGGGATTGGACTGTTTGGGTTGGAATAAATCCCTCCCCATCTCCGGATACTCTGTAAGAAGAAATTATCTACAAACAGCCTTGACATCACAGGTGATGGAATGGAACACCAAATGAGATACATGTCTCATTCTTTCCTCTAAGGCTCAGCTCTGAGAAGTGCATTACTGTAAGCCATTCAAGAGAAAGTGCAATTATATTCTTAATAGGCAAGACTTCTTAAATGTTTTGGTCTACATTAGAAGGCAAAGACTTGCTTTCTGAAATTGAAATAAATACTTAAAATTTTCATCTATTCAAAGGAAAAAAAAAATCTCCTCAATTTATTTCTGAAAAGCTAGCTGAAGAGCCCAAATCCATTCAATGTGGTTATCCATCTAATAAGCCTATACATACTTATCTACTGTGCTAAAGTAGATTAGTGTGTTAGTATATTTTCATGGATTTTGTCTGTATCCTATAGTCAAATTTCCATTCATCTCATGATGTTCACATCTATGACAGAATTGTTTACATTTGCATTCTCAAGATCTAACCCAGTACTGACATATACTAAGAGGCTCAAAATTTTGGTGTGTTTGTGTGGGTGCATGCAGTGTACTATACGGTAGTATAGTAGTACATGTGCAGGTACACAGGTACATTCTCTCATAGTGCATGTGTAAGGGTCTGAGTTCTATACCCAGTGACTTCCTCAGTTTCTCTCCACCTTATTTGATTTTTGAGACAGTCTTCCACTGAATCTGGAATGCACAACCTGACTAAGCTGGCTGCCTAATCATTTCCAGGGTTTTGCCTCTCTCAGTTCCTCCCCACTTCAGTGTTTGGGTTTTAGGCCTACACCACCACACCTGTTTGTACATGGATGGTAGAGACCTAAACTTAGGTCTCCATGCTTAATTATAGCTATTTAACCTTTTAAACAATCTTGTCTAACTCAAAAAGTTTATCATTTCCTTCACTCATTCACCAAGCTTGTACTGAGTGCTTTTTTATTCCATAGCTATGATAAACAAGCTACAATTTAACATATGTTCATCAGATAGGTGTGTAGAGATGCTCAGCACGAAAGGGAGGCATTTCTTTGGACTCTATTTTGACTTGGACCACTGCTGATGTAAAAGCTAAACTACATTCTTCTTTGGAGAATATGCATGATTGATTTTCCCGTGGCAGCTAGTTTGTCCAAGCACTCTATGGTAATGCCAGCTTCTTTTTACACAGCCAGTACACTGAGTATCTAGTCAGTGCATCCACGGTGTATGTTGTTGCTGAGAAATGAAGCATTACAGTGTCACATTGTCACTACACAGATGGCACTAGATGGAAAAATAGAGCAACAAGCCCAGTGTAGGCTCAAGTCTTTCTTCAACTCAATCCTATGTAAAGTATGTAGGCTGCTTCGGTCCCTGGACATTGCTTCCAGCGGAAAAGAAACTGTAAGATCATGCTGGCTTATTTTTAATGAACAATAAGCACCCCTGTCCAGATCTTACTTAGCAAGAATTGGGTGTGAGGTACAGGACTGAGAAGGAGCCCCCTGCTAGGTCTGACCATGTTTCTCTATAATGTTCAAGATTATTAATTGGCGTTCATTTCTGTGGCGGGATCCCACCATTGCAGATCTCATTACCCCATTCACTGAGAAGTTCAAGGAAAACCAAGGCCTTGGAAGCACAGAAAAGTCATGTGCCTCTCACATGGTTCAATACTACTCAGTGAACAAATACCCAGTGAGCTGAATCTCTATCTGACCTAAAACTGACCCCAAATTCTTTTTAATAAATATCTTTTGCTTTCGTACACAAAACAATATAATTTATTTATTTATTTTGAGAGACGGTCTTATATAACCCAGGCTGGCCTTGAACTCCTGATTCTCTTGCCTTCCCCTCATAAGTGCTAGAATTATCTGTGTGCACCACTATGCCCATAATTTATATGGTACTGGGGACTGAACCTAAAAATTTGGTCATGCGAGGCAAGCACTCTGCCAGCTGAGGTACATCCTTGGACCTAAAATATCATTTTAATTAGACAGGAGAAATATGCTAGGATCCACCCACCACACATCGTGGTAACACCCCAGTTAATTTACTGTATGTCAGAGACTGCCAAAAGTACATCTTCAAATTTCTACTACAAAAATAGTTAAAGAAAGTACCAACTGGCTTCATTTAGCTATATCTCAATGTCTAGAGATTTCAATCAAAGCATCATATTGAATACTATAGACACGGGCATTTGTCAGCTGCATGGGGGAAAAAGACAGGAGCGAAAGATTCCATAGCAATGCAGACCTCTCCTCTGTGCCAGCACTGATGTCAGGAGTCAGCAGTCGAGGACATACCTGTTACTGAGCTGCCCTTGTCTGCTTTTTCTAATCTGTGCACCTTTCAGGACAAGAAGCTATGCATGTGGCATGGTATACGGAACCACTGAGTACTCTCATCTCCTTGTGTTACAAGCCCGAGACCTACAAGACCTAGCTGCTCAGGCTGACATATGCACTTTCTGGAATAGGGGACTTTCTAGTCTGTGAACTCTGGGTGACCCACATATTGGGCCTATTCACGATAAGATAAGCTCAGTATCTTAGAGTGACCTAGAGCAAAAGAGAAAATAGAAGCTGAAACAGGAAGATGGATGGAGTGGCTAGAAAAAGCCAAATAAATGAAGCTTTCTCCTTTACAAAGAAAAAACAACTCCCTGTATTCATTCTCTCCTCTGTCTGTCTGTCTCTGTCTCTGTCTCTGTCTCTCTCTCCTCTCTGTCAGAACTGGGTATTGAACTTAGGACCTCATTCATATGAGACAAGCAGCCTACCACTGAACAGGGCCTATTTTAGCTATTGTTTTTCAAATGACCTTTTGAAAATTTTCATCATTACTTAGCTTAAAGCACATTTGTTATTTTCTGTAAGATTAAAGAGATGACTAAGAAAAAAAAAGTCCATCTTCATAGACCACTCTATGCATCTCCCCGCACTGCTCCTGGAGTGTCTGTTCACACCTGGTAACATGCTATTTCCAGGCCATGTTCTCCCCTAAATGTTGTATCTAACATTCCTACCCCGACTTCAAAGTCAACATATTAAATAGAATATTTAATATTCTGCTTTGCTCTCCAAAGCCCCTCAGCAGTAGCTGTTACATGTCTGCCGCTGTCTATAAGAAACAATAAAGTTACCCCCGTTCTCTCCGGCTGTTCCTCTTCATCCTACTACATCTCACCAGGACTCTCTACTCTCTTCTATCTGCCTCTCTATCATCACTCACACCTCCCCAAAGTCCCCAAGTCACCCTCGATTTGCCTTTTAAGCATCTATCTCCCCTGGGCCACCACAGCACTTTCTTTCTTAATGTTCTTGACCCATCAGCCCTGTACTGTCTGTAAAATCACTGGTACCACCCTGACTCCCCACCCCACTCACACTCAATTCTTCTCAAGTCTAACAGGACAGTCCTTATTCGATACTAAAAAAGAACCTGTACAATGATAATGATCATGACTCCAATACCCATCCCAGCAGGCCACAGAAGTTCCTGAGCTTCCCCTGGAAGACCTGTGTTACCATCGCAGAAGGATCCAGAGCTACAGGCTGAGAGGGAAATGCTCAAGGAAAGTGGGCACCATATACGAGAACCAGAGTGACAGATTCTATGTCTGATAGACAAACTGTCCCCTGAGCTAAAGAGATATATGGTCACTTCTGAAACTGGGACTGTCTGCTTTTAGCCCATTCTGCTAAAATCATTATTCTTGCATCATAAATGAAGCTCAGTTAGTCCTGGTCGGTGTCTTTATTCCATTCCAATCAAGCCAAAGCCCTGAAGGATTTCCTGCTTCTTATATGTCAATTTACTATATCAATAGCATAAGAAAGAGAGGTAAGAGATGGGGAAGGAAAGAGAGAAAGAGAGAGAGAAAAAAAAAAGAACTACAAAAGGGAAAAGATATCTATAGATAATAAAACCTGTTTACCTTTAAAACACAAAATACAGAAACACCTCCATAAAAACAAACAGGCACCAGAGTATTGCTCAGTAGTAGAGCACATGCTGGCTCAAGCAAAGTCCCGGGTCCAACCACCTGTGTTACAAATAAAATGAATTTAAAAAAATTAAACCAGCAAATGAGACCAAAAAATCAAGAGAGAGAGAAAGATCTCTAGATACAAGATACAACCACTGAGCTCTGTAGGAGACGAGGTGCTGAATGTTTTCAGAGGTGGGCCTCAGCCCATGATGCTGGTAGCACAACCTCCATCCTCCATCTGGAAGACGAAGACTCTAAAATGAAGGGTCCTCTGTCAATCAAACCTCCACTTAGGGCTGTTTTAATGCCTTACAGTGTGAGCACATCACGGCAGCTCATTCTGCTAAAAGTTCTATGAAAAGTGACCCCCTTCTGTGCAGGAGAGCTGACACACAGCTCCTAACTGGCCTGTCCAACACTGTGCAGCCACTGGTTATTGTGGTGTTAAAGGCCAGCATTTGCAGATCCTACTTCCTTCGACACAACATCACTGTCTTTGGACCATACTAGTTACAAACAACCTACTCTGTAGACCCTGACTTTCATCACATCACTGTGTGTGTGTGAGCGCACTTGTTGGGAGGTGGTTCTGAGCAGATCACACTCTTAACACTTTAACTATCAATCTTCAAGTACTAGCTAACGAACAGATGGGAAATTTCCTTTTCCTTGAATGAACGTGTGGATTTGGGAACAAAGTGCTGAACTGTAAGAGCTTTACATGAAGAGGTGCACAACAACCATCTTTCACAGTGTGGACAAATGGCTTTATGTCAAGGTCCTGCTTCTCTGCACCTGTCCAGTAACCTATGGATACTCTGAGGTACCTTCAGTCCCACAACACCAACATTACAAAGTCCCTTAATCCTAACCAGAGTAATGTGCTAGGTGCCCAAACACTCAAGAGTTCAGAAACTAGATGAACTGTATTAATTTAAAAAATCTGAGGAACATAACAAAATTAATTTTTATAAAACTGGACCAGATGGATGGAAAGAGGGAAACAACACAATGGGCAAAAGTAAAAGGCAGAAAAAGGGACCCTTGCACGGGCTAGCCCAGCTCAGAAACTCCCATGGGGGTCGTGAGATAGCAACCAGGCAGGGAATGGAGACTGGGATGACAAAAAGCCTCTAGAAGGGACATTTGTGGCAGGGTATGGAAGTCTGAATGTAACCGGCACCCATAAGCTCATAGGGAGTGGCAATATTAGGAGGTGTGGCCTTGTTGTCACTATGGAGGCGAGCTTTGAGGTTTACTATGCTTGAGATACAGCCCAGTGTCTAAGACCATTTCCCATTGCCTTCTGATCAAGATGTGGCCAGCACTATGACTGCCTGCATGCTGCCATGCTCCTACCATGATAACGGACTGAACCTCTGAAACTATAAGTGAGCCACCCCAAGTAAAAGTTTTTCCTTGTAAGAGTTGCTGTGGTCATTATGTCTCTTCAAAGCGATGGAACACATCAGGTTTGTTTTTTGTTCTATTGCCAAGAGAGTCAGGCAACAAGGCTTGACACTGGCCTGAGGAGCAAGAAGAGTGAGATGTAAGAATGAGAACCAGACTTCCAATAAAAGGTCAATGCAAAATTTTGCTTGACTTGGGAGACAAAAGAAATGTGAATAAAGTCTGAGCATGAGTAGAAAATATCCTGTATTTTGAGGGAGAAATTGTGTATACTCTGAAACTGCTGACTCTCACCCCATTCCAAAGATCAGGAGGAGCTTCAGAAAGTCAAGCTATGACATGGACTCCAATCCAAGTGCAACATGGACTCCAATCAGGGAAAAAAAAAATTCCAAGCACTCACTCACTGCTGATTTCTCTAGACTCCAGTTCTTAACAAGAATGAAAATTATTATCAGACAATGTTGGGACATGCAACATTATGCTTCTGTAACAAATTTCTAAAATGCTGATAACTAAAAGTCTAATGTTTAAGAAACTATTCTTTTTAGTTAAAAAAAAACAACCTGTTTAACTGTCTGAGGCAGCACCTTTAAGCCTTTAAACTCAGCTTTAAACTGTGAGAGTTTTCTTTCCATAGGCTAAGTTTTAACAGTACTTCACAATATAATCTCCTGAAAAATTATACCATACAACATCAATTTTTGGTGTGTAAGTGTAAAGTATGAGTACATGTGTATGTATGCATGTTCATGAGTGTGAGAACATGTAGAGGTCCAAAGTTGATGTCCATGTCTTCTTCAGTTGCTCTCCACTTATATATATGTCAGCAGGGCCTCTCAGTTGAACCCAGAGTTCTCTGGTCAGCTAGCCTGGCTGTGCGGCATGCTCCTAAGAATGCCTGTCTCAGCCTCCCCAGTGATAGAGTTACAAATAACCTGCCCAGTCATCAAGTTAATTCTAGGTGTGTGAAAGCTCATTCTCTAACCTCATAACATATACTTGACCCACTAAGCTATCTCCACAGCCTTGGAACATTGAATTCTAAGAGAATAAGCTGAACACAAAGTTTAAGTTGTGAGTAAAGAATACATGCAATAAATAAGTAATGCATGCACACATACACACACACACACACACACACACACACACATATGCATGCACAGGACCACAAAATTCCTTCACTTTTATCAGCACTGGTGATCAACATGAACATCACAATGAATGTAAAATCTGTCTCTGCCATTACCCACACTCCATCTCAGATGGTTCCCAACCCTGGCTTAAAGTCACCTGACACCTTTTAAAGAATCAATACCCATCCAACCAGGACAACGGAGCCAGAACCTTCAGCAGGCATGTCAGCAGGTTAAAATCCCCCCATGAGACTTGTAGAAATTCCTGGACACAACTCTGGGATTTCAGGTAACCCAGGATTTTTAACTTTACAATTGAAGAAATGGAGAAATCAGAAATAAGAATTCCAGTCAATGATTTAGCTGAAAGATCTGTCCCTGCTCGGGCTGCTGGGCCTCAGATGTTCTGGAACTTGCCTCTTGGTGCACATTTATCATTACACTGGTGGTTTAATGCTAATTGTAATGTATGCTAAATGGATAGCCAACAATTAGAACCCCATTTTCCGTATCTTGCCAAACCTGAATCACTTGTATCCATTTCTCAAAGCTTTGTTTCCTTCCCATAAAGCAGAGCCAGAAAGAAATTGTAGGAGCCAAAACTTTCAACGTTTATCCTCCCTGAAAATACATTTTTAAGTGACATATCACAGAAAGATCAGAACTTAGTTAAATGTGGTAACTATTTATTTTATGGACATCATCCTGAACTGGGCGATTTTACGACTCAAAATATAATAAAGGTATCACAATAGCTGAGAACTCTTGTTTCAAAAGCTCATTAAAAATAATCTTTGCTGAGACTGCCATGGTTATTCAGGAAGTAGTATTTGTGTGTTCCTAACCCCAAGCTAATAAAGAGTCAAGGTCTGTATCTTCCCGGCAGGCATGAGTTCCTGGGCCAATGACCATCAGTATCGGCAAAGCAAGCTTTATTGCAAAGTATGTGGTAATTTTGAAGATTGTTTTGTTTTTGAGACAAAGGCTGACATTGTACTTCAGCTTAGCCTAGTGCTCACACTATATAACACATACACACACACACACACACACACACACACACACACACACACACACACACACACATCCCAGGCTAGCTGAGAACCCACAGCAATATTTGTACCTTAGTCAACCAAGAGTTCAGTGACAGGCGTAAGCCACCACAACAGGATCTGCAACTGTTTTCATTTCTTACCATCTTCTGAGGAAACCATGTGTAGAACAGATGATTGGCTGACTTTTCTGGATTCAAATCGTTCCATTAATCCTTATAACTTCCCAGCGAAAAACTAAAAACCATTATTAGCTCACATGGAATTATTTGATGAAGTTTAACCTGTTTTCTGGAAGAAGAAAAAGGAGCAGGAAGGGGCATCTCTGCCCCTTGCCCTGTTTCTCCAAAGGCGCCCACTGTTTCTTTTGACAGAGATGTCTTTCCACAGAGACCCTTTTAGACACTAAGTGCCTGGGGCTGTGGGTCCGGAAGACACCATAACCCTATCTAAACCCTGCCCAGAATCTCATCCACAAGGCCTTCTTTCCCTCCTTACATTCAGCATCCCAACTATGCCTTTAAAGAAGGCATTTTTTTTTTTTTTTTTTTTGGAAATCAAAATCCTACTCAATACATAGACCTCAAAGAGGTCTTAAACTCTTGGGGAGACAAAGGGAGCTCATCCAGTATTTCCCCTTTTACACATTCCTGACACACACATGACACTCCCAAGCCCTTTTTCTTGAGTGTGATGCCCAAGGACAAGAGCCACATGGGAACCTCTTTCCCTCCACAGACATGGCTCCCAAGGAAAGCAGCAGTACCTGCCAGTAGTGTCCTTAGTTCAGCTCTGATGTGCTCTCTCTCTCTCTCTCTCTCTCTCTCTCTCTCTCTCTCTCTCTCTCTCTCTCTCTCTCTCTCTCTCCAATGACTCCTGCTAAGGGCCTTGGCCCTCAGACTCAAGCTCTTTGGAAGACAAATTTGCCTAGTCTTTAGTGTTTCCAAGAGACCCATCGGATAGGAAGGATTTGGGATTCCCAGCTCTCAGGGAACAGGTCAGGAAATGGAAAGGATAGCATAGAGATGCTCCAACAGGAGAAACACACATTCCTTTTCCTGCTAAGCCCTGAGAAGCACTACCTCAAGTTTGCCAACCTTTCTTTCTCTCTCAAGAGCTGGCAGAACTAAGAAGAACTTGGCCTCTCCAAACCTCCAGAGCTGGGGAGCCGGCCATACCACATGCATCCCCAACAGCACCCCCCACCAAATGAGATCTACGTACAAAAACAAAGTCAAGCTCCCAAAGCTCCAAGCTCTCTTATTCAAGGGAGATTGAGGTTCCTCAGTAATTCTAGAGTAACTAGGCTCATGGGAATGAGGTTTTTCATCTTTTTCCAAAACAGCAACTAATGGGAACGTCAAGGAAGAAAGGAAACACAGGGGCTCCCCACTGCACCTGTCCACAGCTCCTCTTGCTCAGTGCCCTCATCCCCTCCATGTTACCATGTAGATAGAAACCACGGGTGACCGATAGTCACATATGGTGACAAAAGTCCTCAGTCAATGTCAGGGAAAAGAAGACATGTCCATAAGTTTCTAAACCATTTTCATTTCACAAGGGGGGAAAAAAATTAAGGTAGGCAAAGAAATGAAAAGGACACAAGGCCAAATCCATTTCCCCACCACTAAAATAACCAAGACCACTATTTTTCAGGAAAGACTTCACATCCAAATATTTTTTTTTTGAACTGCAAAAGAGGCAGCATAGGAAAGCCACAACTACAAAGTATTTGACATCAAACAATAACATCCAGGAAATTTAATCATTTAATTCAAGGGTCGAGTTACTTAGAGAAACATAAAATAGTAAAATAAAATGTTCCCCTGAACCATTATTAAGAAAGACAGAATGTTTGCATACTATACTGACTTCTCTGCAATGTTGAAATCTCTCTCTCTCTCTCTCTCTCTCTCTCTCTCTCTCTCTCTCTCTCTCTCTCACACACACACACACACACACACACACACACACACACACACACACGTGAATAAAAACAATATTAATGGGAGCTGCAGGTATCACACAGCAGTTAAGAACATTTGCTGCTCATCTACAGAACCCCAGATCAGTTCCCAGTACTCATGGCCAGCAGCTCACAATTTCTTCTAACACCGCTCCAGGCGATCCAATGCCCCCTTCTGGATTCTGTAGGCAGAGCATTCAACAGGCAAATTCCCATACAGTGACACACAGAGATACATATTTTTAAAACAAACAAGACAACTTTTGTACATAGAAACTCCACAACAGTCAACTGAATATAGCCTGGGTATGGTCACCCAACATGTACAGAATAATGGCCAGTGGAAGACATGACATGGATTCTATCACCTCTACCACTTTTCCAACTAAAAACTAAGGATGTCCCATCTAAGACAACTGACCTATCCATTCTGGGTTACAAGGGGCCAAGATTTCTTTCAAGCAATTTTCCAGTTTCAAAATACCAAAAGCAATATTTTTTGCCTAAAGACCAGTGGCTATGGAGTGATAAATACAACATTAGACACCAAGGAGTATCTCTTTCATGTTAATCACACCATTAGCTCTTGTTAATGGCAGTTTATTGGCCAATTCCCAAAGAAACATCCAATATGTGATTATAGATACAAAATACTTCTTCATTTTAAATATGTGATGCATGCTTCAGGAGGGGCTCTGTGTATACCCCAGTGCAGAGGGAGTCCTGGTATCCCCATCAAAGGGCACAGGGATGCCAGATGGTCTTCATCTTCTTCAGCCATTAGGACACAAGAAGCTAACAGCGTCAGCCTTGGTGAGTCACACTGAGAATACATCACGGAGCCCGTCCCCACCTTAGACACTGTAACATGTTTCCCTGCCAAGAAGGGTCTGATTGGGATCATTTTCACAAGAGGAAAGAAAAGATGAAAAGGAAACAGGATAGACAATGAGTAATCCACGAACAACTGACCCCCAAAAAACCCACAGGGGAAAAAAACAACCTGGAAGATCACTTCCATGTGTTGAGATGAAAGTTGCTATTAGGTGTGGAAAAGGAAGTAGACAGGGGGGCGCTGATAAGCTGAGCCACTCCCATCTTTGTAAACAATACAGAGCCAAAGAACAGAAGATCAAATTGCAAACTACTAGGGAACTTGGTAAAGCAAGCGCTCTCTCTCTCTCTCTCTCTCTCTCTCTCTCTCTCTCTCTCTCACACACACACACACACACACACACACACACACACACACACACCACAAATGTAACTAATGCAAATGGTTTAATCTATAGCCCTATCAAACCAGAAGATACTGGAAATCAATTTCATATTTGTGTGTAAAAAGACAAAGAAGATTCCATCTCCCCTACTGCTAGGAGTCTTAGCTAGGGTCAGTCTCATAGATTCCTGGGAGTTTCCACTGCTCTGGGTTTCTAGCTCATCTCAGAGTTGCCCACAGATCCCAACTGTCTCTCCCAGTTGTCTATCCATCCTCCCCCAACTTGATCCTCCTTCCTGTTCCCATCCCCACCCCCCTCCAGACCCTCCGCCTTCCAATGGCAATGTCCATAATTGTGAAGACCATAGCATGGGTCTCTTTGATACACCCATCCACTTTCTTGCTGCTCCTGTATGGATGTCGTGGTGGCTAGATTCCAACAGGGACATAACTGTCCCATCCCTTTAGGCGCAGCTCAGACATACAGAAAGAAATAGGGTCTAACTGTAGGATGGAAAAAAGCAACCAGGAATCTGGGACAGCACCCCTAGAAAGTTACAGGCCAGGAAAAAAAAGGTCTGTACCTCACTCCCAAACACACTAATAGTTCATTCTTTAAGTGGCTGCCTTATTAGCTTTCCCTGTGATAGCAAGTTACTTAAGTCTTTTACTCCAGCAGAGCATCAGGGACATAAAACATTTCAAAAGCATGCACGGTATAGAAAACTAAAGGGTATAAAACTAGGTTATGACTCATCTGGTAAAGCTGATCTCCACAACTCATGCTAAAAGAAGATGTAGGCTCAGTGGTGTACATTTGTAATCCTGGTACCAGAGAGGCAGAGACAAGTGAGACCATGAGGCTCACTGGGTAAACAGTCTACCCTACTCTGTGACTTCCAGGCCGAGTAGGAGAGTCCATGCCCCAACCCCCCCAATAAGGTAGTGAGTTACTGACAAAGACACAGTATATTGATCTCTGGCCTCCAAGTGCACATACACAATATGCATACATACACGTCAACATATGTGCATGCACATACAAACACAGGTGCATTCACTGACAGACAGACACACACACACACAAAGTGCATCCAGAAAGAGAGAGAGAACCAAGGACATCTTTGGTAGAAGCAGTAACTCAAATTCTGTGGGAGAAGTTTAAGGTGCAGAAAGACAGTAAGCATGATAGCTTCAAAAGATAAGAAGACATTTGACCATTTTACTGTTAAATTTGAGTTTAAACTCTGTGAGAGCCTGTGACTCACTATTCTAAATGACATATTCTATCTTTCTAATTTAAAAAGCTTAAAAGAGTAATTTAGCATACTGCTCCAAATGATAATCATGTTAATATGACTTTTTAAAAAATTTCCATGACACATAAGGCAAAGTTGCAAAAAGTCTCTCATCCCTTCCTTAGGAAGTGTCAGTATAGGGAAAAACAACTCTCCAGACATGGAAAATATCTGAAAAATCACCAGAGGAATTGAAGTTGAATCCCCAAAACAGAGGGGTTTATGCTTGTGCTGGGCACACTCCCCAAGAGTAAAAGACATCCCAAGTGGTTAGAATAGAGACCGCGCCCCTTCAAAGACACACACTGAATACAGGGTACTCTTGCTCACACCTGTAACCCCAGCACTGATGCTGACACAGAACTGCTTTGAGTTTGAGGCCAGCCTGGGCTACATAGTCAGACCTTCTCTCAAACAAGTAGATGCTAAGTGAGCATGCATATGTCACTACTAGAGTGTGTGTGATGAGGTGATAGTTCCCCCTTGCCTCATTCCACTGCAGAGGATCCATGTTTCCATTTCTGTCTGGTCCAAACACTGACATATTCTTGTCTGTAACCTCAGACGTTTGCCTTTTATTAAGTTGGTTTTTCCAGGGTAGATACCAGTCTCCCTACCCCACTGCAAACCTGCAGACCCTCTCGACTTGAAGACAAGAGCGGCTTCTGCACTTCCAAGTCAGAGCCCAAGGAGCACATATGTTCCTGGATTTAGACATGTGTTTCCATTTACACTGCTGTGATGTATACAATCCTCAAAGGGTGATAAATATTAGCAAATCTTTTAAGAATGAGAGCCCTGTAGGACAGTGTGGGCTGTGTTTTAATTTGGCTTTTAGTGTGTCTGAATCCAGGAGTCTGAAAGCTCTTCCCATCTCTCTCTGAGATAAAGAAGAGAGATAAAGTAGGAATCCCACCCCCACCCCTCACAATCCCTACCCCCACATCCCCTTGTGTCCCAGAGAGCTCCTGTCTGGACTATTGCTGCCAGCTAGAGGCAGATCTGTGAGTGCAGCCACTAGGTTTCTCCAGTTCTGCCCCTCCTAGACAACTGGCCACAGCTCACTACTCAGGAACTGAGCATAATCAGAACATAACCAGTGTCTCTAGAGCCACAACAAGGGCTTCAGCAACTTACAAGGCTCTGCTGTGGAAGTCCAAAGCAGGAGTAGAATGAATATTTGGCTGGAACATCATCATTAAATTTTTAAAATTTAAATCCCTCTATATGCATTTGTGTGTGCATGTATGTGTGTGTTCATGTGTGGGGGTATTCATGTGCATGCAAACAGGACCCAAAGGACAAACTTAGCTGTCATCCCCATCTACCTCCTTTGAGACAGGCTCTCTCACTGGCCTGGAGCTCATCAATCAGGCCATACCGACTGTGCGGGGAGCCCAGGAATCTGTGTAGCCATATTTCCCAGGATCTGGTATGACAATAGCCAACTATCATAGTTGGCTTTTTTACTTGGGTTCTGGGGATCAAACTCTGCTCCTCATGATCTCTTTGCAAGTGCTTTAGTGACTGAACCAGCCCTTCCCCCAGCCCAAAACTTGAACCCCATTGAGGAAAAATCTCCCTGATGGAGATATGCACTCTATCATTTGGGATCATAAACCTCACCTAATACAAGGAACCCTAAATGTCTGAGTACAGAGACTGTCCACAGTTCAGATTCTTTGCCTAGAATATCCTTGCAAACCCACTCTGCTGTGATCTCATGTGAGTATGTCACCAGGTGTCACACAGTCCTCTAAGGAGACACACGTGGTGACTGGATTTGGACTCTCCAGCATGCAACTTATAGCAGGTTTTTTCAAAAAAATGCTTTCAAAATGAAGAAACAATTTGAGTCCCAGATGTGAGGAAGCCTGCTTTGAAAACTCTGGGGATGGAGGGCTAGAGAGATGGCTCAGCAGTTAAGAGCACTGACTGTTCTTTTGGAGGACCTGAGTTCGATTCCCAGCATCCACATGGCAGCTAACAACTGTCTGTAATTCCAAGATCTGACACCCTTACACAGTTACACATGCAGGCAAAACACCAATTTACATAAAGTAAAAATAAATATTTAAAACTCTTGGATGGAAACACAGATGAATGATGAATTTCACACATGCACACACACCGCCATCAAAAGTAGACTGAACCAAAGACAAGAGTATAGAGACTTTTCAATGGCTCTCTCCAGTATTGCTTCACCTCATGAAGAATCCCAGCTTCCCCTGCCATGGCTGCCTCTCCAGACATGCTCTCTGAATCAGACACAAGGTATGAGCGCAGTAAAACAAGGGAAAGGGGAAAGAAAACTGTGGAGTCCATTTCATCTTTTCAAAAGGAAAAGCATCTTCCCATATAAAACATTTTTTCTGAGAACATTCCTAATTTCTCATCATCTTTTCAAGTGGGCCTGACCATATTTCACCTTGCTATGTGCATCACTGGCCCAAGTGGTCTCAATGAAGGTCAGAACATTCAGGGGACAGCAGGGACAGAATGAGCATGATGGCTGATTGCAAGCAAGTCTCAAGAGGCAGCTTATACTGGTTACAGATCCCACCCACCCCATGTTCTGCTCACCAGAAAGACTGGCAGCCTTTCTGGACATCCACCCACCTCTAGGATAGACACAGTTAGGTGGGAGGAACAGGAGTATGCCAAAGCAAAACTACAGGACAGGTCTGTATTGATCTGGGTATGAGAAATGAGCCTGCCATCTTTGATGGAGCTTCGGACACAAGGCTATTTCCCATATATCCCCAAGCCACGCAAGAGTAAAATGTCACTCACCTTTTGAAAAAAGTCTTCCCCACTTCTGCCTTTTCCTTCAGCTGCAGCTGTAAATAAAAAAAACAAGTGCACATTTAAAATACTTCATCATTTTAATGTATATATTCAAAACGCTCAAGTATCAGGGCTATGAACACAAAGTCAAAACCAGCGCCACACTGGCCTCATCTGGGATGCAAAATTAATAAAGCATGAGATATAAAATCTCATCATTTACACAGTTTTGGGCTAAGTGAGCACCCACAAGTCTCCATCTCCACACTGAGATGAAAGTGGCCCTGCACTTCCACAGTAACAAAACTGCAAGAATGAACCCATTATCAAATCCATAGTCCAGGCTCCCACACTTCCCATCTGCTGTAGTGGATCCCAGGCAGAAGGGCACATCCGACATAGCCCACTTCTGAGCTAGTTTAGTTTTATCTCATGCAAACTGCAGTTTCCGAGAAGAAAAAAAAAAAAGTTATGCCTATACTGGATATTTGGCTAGAACTAATTAAATGTAGAGACTTGGGAAGTTCAACTTAACGTTAAGTGCTATTAATTCTCTAATCTTGTCTATTTCTAACCTAACATCGTTTTGATTATCAGGGTGCCACCTCTTGTGATGTATTAAGTTTCTGCCAACCTCAACCAAAGTATGTCCTGAGAGAGCATCTGACACAATAACAGAGACTTCCTTGCTTTGATGTAACCCACTGATATTTCCACCAACGGACTTGAAAACATGCCTTGGGAACAGGTGTCTTGTTCTGAAACTAAAAAGCTTCATGAAACCATTTCCTTCTAGGAACATGTTCCACAGGCAACCTGAATCCATGCTACCAGGCTAAGTCACCCAAGTTCAACTTGAGAATAAACTTAATTCTCTTTGAGATGAAGGCTGTGTTTTTTGTCATAGTTTAAATGACTGAATGCTGTACTAGGACTTCAGCTGATCTCTCTTACTTTAACCTCCCCCCCATTCACTCACACAAGGAAACAAAGCAACATAAGAATAAGCAATGATGTCAAGGCCAACAGCCAACTTCATGAGATAAAGACACTGCTACAGCTAGATCACTGCCCTAACTATAAATGTCAGTTAGATGGAGGGGTGGTTACAGCTAGAGCCCTTCCTATCTATAGGCAACCTACAAACAGAAAGCCCACATCCTCACTTCTGTCCTGAAACACCCTGAGACCTGTAGACATTTCGAATTGAGAGCTGGAAAAGAACAAAACCAATAGCACACTGTTGTGGACAGTCCCAAGCTGAATCTTTTCAATGGAGATTCAGTGATGGAGTAGTAGTGGCCTGGACAGGCAACATCTCAGAATCAGGAGCACCAGCTTCTCAACATTAAAGTTCAGAAGATATAGTGACCCTGTTTGTATGCGTGTGCACATGATGTGTGTATGTGTATATGTGTGTGTATATTCACACACACACTGTCCTATTGATCAAATATGCACATCTGTAATGTGCATATGGAATGTATGTATATGAATGTAATAGTATTTGTGTATGAGGGTATGTATGTATATGTATATATTTGCATATATGTGCAGATGTATACATATGCACATGTGTGTCAATGTTTATGCGCATGTAGAAGGACATGTGTGTTCACATGCACATGCCCACATCACTTGTTAAAATGACTAAAGAAGGAAAATGTAGAGTGGATCTATCTCTTAAGAACGACATTTGTCATTAAGTTTTGATAGGCACCTGCGGTCAATCTGACAGGTAGAAGGAACAACTGATTAAATTTAAATTTTTTTATCAACTCAAGTTTCACAGCTACATATGTGTAAGTGCTGATTTTTACCAACATATTTTTATCAAAACAACAAAACAAAATATACACTTCCAGGATTTCAAAATGCAACTAGAGAAAACAAATAGAAATACAAGCTAATAAAAATTTTAAAAAATATTTTATTTAATGTGTGGTACGGCTGAAATGATAAAGATGCTCATTCCTAATCTCCTGGACTGTGTGATCTTCAGTGGCAAGAGGGAGGTACTGAGATAAGCAGCTTGAGAGAGGAAAAGAGGCCTGGGTTATCCAGACAGGCCAAAGTCACCCCCTCCTTGTAATAATGAAGCAGAGGCTCAGAATACAACATGACAGCCTGACAATAAAGGAAATGAGGAGACACAAATGCAAATATCAGAAAAGAGAAATATTTGAAGGAGGAGGTGGAGGCCACAAGAGAAAAAGTACATGTGGCTTCCATAATTCAAAGTCTGAGAGAGGCAAGATGCCCACAGCCTTTGGGGTGATGGGGACCCTCCTAACACCTTAACTTCAGCCCAGAGAGACACACTGCAAATTTCTAACCTCAGAACTGTAAGATGACAAATGTCATCTTACACATCTGGGCCTCTAGAATGATGGCAATTTGTCACATCAGCAACAGACACTAATCCTTGAAGTCAATACCTTTCTACTTCAGTCCTGTACCAGTCCCACACAATCAACACACACTAGCAGAAACTGCCACAGGCAAAGCCTCTGTGCTTTACTCAATGGAATAAACAATCTCACTTGGAGAGATGTCAATACTAAAGCACTAAAAGAAGCAAAACTGAATCCTAAACAACTGGTCAACCCCAGTTGGTAGGATTTCCTCCAGCAGGATAAAACAAACATCCAAACCTAAGGACAGAAGTCAAACAGCAAATGTCCTGAGGACATTGCAGACAGAAAGTTCCTAAACAAAGTCCTTACTTGAGGTTAAAAATAGTTGGAAAAGATGTGTTCATAGACACCTTCATAGAAATAAAGTAGCAAACAGAGCAATTTTGAAAGAAAATTTAGTGACACTCAAGAGTTCCCTTAAGGAAGTAATATTTAGCATCACAGATATTTTCCAAAGTCCTTTGACTAGATGTACTCCTTCACCTTAAGAATCTCCAAGTATCAGCATCCTGATGCAAAGGCCTCCTCCTATAGATGTCCCCCAGGATGCTGCTCTACTAAGGAAAATGCTGTGAAATAATCTTTTGGTACATTGTGAAACTGTGTTGCTCTCATGATAGCTAGGCAGGATGTTTCTAGGCAGAGAGAATGCTAGAAAGAGAAAAGGCAGAGTCTGAGGAGTCACACGCCAAATGAAAATTAAGCAAGACGGGGACCAAGTGCTGTCGCTGTCTGCAGAGTCCCAGCACACTCTGGAGCGGGGGGGGGGGGGGGGGGGGGGGGGGCAGATAAACTCTGCCTGTCACCATACCCACAGCTCCTGCTGAGAGAATTTGCATGGCTACCCACCCCACCACCACCTCGAACTGAACGAACTAACAACTGCAGGGGTCTCTGAAGGTCAGACTCAGACCCCACCCAGAGGTGAGGAGGGTTTACCAGGCCCTGGCGCCTGTATTGCTGCCAGGGGGAGGAGACTTGAGCTCCCGTTGGTTCCGGTTCCCCTTCCAGGACCAAGTGCTGTCTGCAGAGTCCTAGCGCACTCCGGAGCAGGGGCAGATAAACTCTGCCTGTCATCATACCCACAGCTCCTGCTGAGCGAATTTGCACAGCTACCCACCACCACATTGATCTGAGTGAACAGACAAATACAGGAGTCCCTGAGGGGTAGATTCAGACCCTGCCCAGAGAGGTGACAGGAGGCACACAAGCCTGAGTGTCACAACTGACCAGGAGCCATCCAATACTGAACCACTGAAGCCATGGGCAAACGTCAGTGCAAAAAATTACATAATAATACAAAGAACAACATGGTAACTCCAGAAGAGAGTGGCGATCTTACAAATACAAGGCCTGAACTGAGAAATGAAGAGGAAACAGAAGGAAGCAACACCAAAAATTCCTTTTTGATGATCATCAAAGCTCTAAAAGAAGATATGAAAAATAGCCTTAAAGAAATAGAAGAAAATACAAACAAAAAATTGGAAGAGATAAACAAATCTATGAAAGAAACATGCCAGGAACTAAAAGCTGAAATAAAAGCTGAAATAGAAGCAATAAAAAAGGCACAAAATGAGGCAAAGATGGAAATAGAAAACCTGAAGAAAAAAGCTGGAACCACAGATACAAGCATAACAAACAGAGTTCAAGAGATGGAAGATAGAATCTCTGAAGTGGAAGACTCAGGAGCTCAAATAGATATATCAGTCAAAGAAAATAGTAAAACTAAAAAAGCCATAACTCAAAATGTTCAGGAAATCTGGGACACCATGAAAAGACCTAATTTGAGATTAATAGGAATAGAAGAAGGAGAAGAATACCAGCTCAAAGGCACAGATAATGTTTTCAATAAAATCATAGAAGAAAACTTCCCTAACCTGAAGAAGGAAATGCCTATAAAGATACAAGAAGCTTACAGAACACCAAATAGATATGATCCCAAAAAAAAAGTCAGCGCGCCACATTATAATCAAGCCACAAAACATACAGAACAAAGAAAAAAATTTAAGAGCTGCAAAAGAAAAGGGCCAACTCACATATAAAGGCAGACCCATCAGAATAACGCCTGACTATTCAATGGAAACGATGAAAGCTAGAAGGGCTTGGTCAGAAGTTACACAGACGCTAAAACAGCATGGCTGCCAAACTACAATACTATACCCTGCAAAATTATCAATCACCATAGATGGAGTAAACAAGGTATTTCAGGACAAAGTCAGACTGAAAGAATATCTATCTACCAATCCAGCACTACAGAGAGTATTAGAGGGAAACCTCCAACCTAAGGACCCCAGATACACCCATGAAATCACAAACAACCAATAAGTCCACAGAAGAATACCCTAGAGAAAGGAAATGCAAACAAGTTACCACCAAAAATGGCAGGAAATATGAACCAATGGTCACTAATTTCCCTTAATATCAATGGTCTCAACTCTCCCATAAAACATCACACACTAACAAGATGGATAGAACAACAGAAGCCATCCTTCTGTTGCCTACAAGAAACACATCTCAACCGCAAAGACAGACACAGGCTTAGAATAAAGGGTTGGGAAAAGATTTTCCAGTCAAACGGTCCTAAGAAACAAGCAGGGGTTGCAATCCTATTATCTAACAAAGTAGACTTTAAGCTAAAAGCAATTAAAAGGGACCAAGATGGTCACTACTTATTCATCACAGGAAAAATTGGTCAAGAGGAGATTTCAATCTTAAATATTTATGCCCCTAATATAGGGGTACATACTTATATAAAAGAAACACTGCTAAAGCTTGAATCCCACATCAATTCTTACACCCTAGTAGTGGGAGACTTCAATACCCCACTTTCAAACCTGGACAGATCAACCAGACAGAGCCTCAACAGAGAAACAAGGAGTCTAAAGGAGGTTATGATGCAAATGGATTTCATAGATATCTACAGAACCTTCCACCCAAAGGCAAAGGAATATACATATTTCTCAGCTCCTCATGGAACTTTCTCCAAAATTGACCACATAATTGGTCATAAAGCAAATATCAACAGATACAAAAAAATGGAAATAATCCCTTGTAACATATCGGACCACCAGGGCCTAAAGTTAG
>PVIH01011997.1:0-10711 GCA_004025045.1 Sigmodon hispidus
GAGGACTGATCTCTAAGATATATAAAGAACTCAAGAATCTAGAGCCCAAAACCTTGAATAACCCAATCAAAAAATGGGGTTCAGATCTAAAAAGGGAATTCTCAGCAGAAGAATTATGAATGGCTGAAAGGCACCTGAAAAAGTGCTCATCATCTTTAGCCATCAGAGAAATGCAAATCAAAACAACTTTGAGATACCATCTGACACCTGTTAGATTGGCTAAGATAAAAGACACAGAGGACAGCCTATGCTGGAGAGGATGCAGAGCAAGGGGAACACTCCTCCATTGTTGGTGGGAGTGTAAGCTTGTTCATCCACTTTGGAATGCAGTATGATGGTTTCTCAGAAAACTGAGAATCAATCTCCCCAAGGACCCAGCAATACCACTTCTGGGTGTATACCCTAAAGATGCACAGTCACACTCCAAAGGCATTAGCTCAACTATGTTCATAGCAGCGTTATTTGTAATAGCAAGAACCTGGAAACAACCTAGATGTCCCTCCACTGAAGAATGGATTAACAAACTGTGATACATCTACACAATGGAGTACTACTCAGCAGTAAGAAAAAATGATATTCTAAAATTTGCAGGCAAATGGATGGATTTGGAGAATATCCTACTGAGTGAAGTATCACAAACTCAGAAAGATAAGCAGGGGATGTACTCACTCATTAGTGGTCTCTAAACAAACAAACAAACAAGAAAAAAGCCAAGCATGCCCAAGCTGCAAACCACAACCACTGAACAGCTTAAGATCAGAAACACCCTGGACACCTTGGATCCCACTCCCCCTAGAGGAACACCTGACTCATTCTTGCGGGAGGGGGGAGAAAACTGCATCTGCCAGGAGTGGAGACTGAACTAAGCAATATTGGGGCAGTGGGACCATGGGATTGCCTGCAGCCTGCCCAGGGATGGGATGGGGATTTGTGGAGAAGAAAGAATGACCTGATGTGGTGGGAGGGGGTAGGGACCTTGAATAAGGATATACAAGGTTAGAAAGTGTGACTTCTTTGTTCGTAATAATAATAATAATGAAAAAGGAAAAAAAAGATTTGAGCAACAGAAAAAAAAAAAAAAGAATTCCCCAGAGTTATTTCATATTGTAGTTGAGCCCTGGATGTTTGTGCTAATGCTACTGAGATTACAAAAACATTTTGAACAAATATGAAGTCTTGATGCTAGGAAACATAAAGATTTTATTCAAGCACATGGTATATGCATAGTCTAAGAAAAATACCTCTTTAGTAGAAATTTTGCATTATTTCTAATCTGAATGAGAATAAAACAACCCCAATAATGTTAAATGAAACAAACAATATAAATTCTCTTAAAAAATGACATTATTTGGTAACATATAGGCAGTCTTTAAGTAATAGGATCTTCAACAGTTTTTCCCTGTAAAGATTTTTAATTCTCTTTCAAGTCATTGTTTTATAAAATGGACAGGAACTTGGGTGGATACTTATCAAACCCACATAAGTAAAGTTTGGAAGCAACAATGGGAAGGGAAGGTATCTTGGTACATGAGTTAAACTTTCCTAACATTGATACTGGCCTCTAGTTAGCCTGAAACTCTAGGAATTAAAAGAAATTAAAATGTTCGTGTAAAAATGCTTACATAAATTTGACATGTACAAAACAAAATACATTTTCTTAGTTTTAAGATTTATGAGGCACTACGTTGCTGTGTCACTAAGAAACTTATCCTGAAATGAAAAGTGTTCCATAAGAGAGAATGCTAATACAATAAGAAAATGTAAATATCTATTTATCATCTTTCTGTTTATCTATATCTATGTAATATAAATAGAATTTAATAGAATTCACTATTAAAGATTGATGATCATTAAAAAACTAAAACAGTTTCCTTAAAAAAAACAAAAACTGCATCCTAGGCATGTTGAACTAACTGCCATTCTTCAAGTCAGTCATGTTCTCTTTGTTTGGGCCCTACAGTCAAGATGCTATGGTCAAGATGCTACAGTAGTCTGAAATGATTTTTTTGCTCTACCTTACATTCATCTTCAGAGGAGGGTTTCTCTGAAGACCCAGTCCTGTTTCCTCTTTCTAAAGACTTTCCTAATTTTTTTTTTGTTAAAGACTTATTTAATGTTTATTTACATGTATGTGTCTCTGTTTGTATTAGTGTATGAATGATGTTGCCTTCAAAGGCCACAAGAGGGCTTCAGTCCCCTGGAGCTGGAGTTAGAGGAGGCTGTGAGCTACCTAATGTAAGTTCTAGGAATTGAATTCTGCTCCTCTGCAAGACTAACAAGTGCTCTTAACCGTTAAGCCATCTCTCCAGCCCCTTTCCTGACTTCTTTAGGTCGATTTTTATATAAACATGCAGTATATAAAATTTATTATATAGTATTTTAATTATCTACCATGACATAACACAGTATCCCCAAATTTGGGGGCTTCACACAAACATAAACAATTATCTCTCACTTCCTACAGACCATATATTTGAATCCAAGAGATACTCTGCCGAGCAAGCACGGTTAGAAACTTCTTGTAGGGTTCAGTTTGATGCCAGCCATGACTACAGTCATTGTTATTTATTTACCCACATTGCTGGTCTATTGGTGCTCCTTAGCTCCTTTCCTGGTGGTCTTTTCCCTACAGCTGCTTGAGATTCCTCATGAGGTGATTACTAGCAACAATCCAACACCCAAAACTAAAGTCTCAAGCCTTTTACAACTGACCCTTGAGAAACACCAAGTGTGACCTCTGTCATACTCTTGTTCACATCACTGACCCTGAATCATTGTGAGAGAATACTACATAAGGACTTTAATACCAGTGTGAGAATCACTAGGAGCCATGTTGGACATTGGATCTCATGTGCAGAACAACTTCCATTTTACATGATATCTTACTAGCTTATGACTGCAAAATAAGACTATATTTTAAAATATTAAAACAAACTAATGAATAAATCTGCCATCTGACCTATTGATAATTATTCTGTAGTATTAACATTTAAAAATATGCTTTAGCTTCTGGAAGTAGTAGCACACACCTTTAATCCCCTGGAGGCAGGAGTAGGCAGGTTTCTGAGTCTGAGGTTGACAAAGTGAATTCCAGGGCAGCCAGGGCTACACAGAGAAACCCAATCTTGGAAAAACAAAAACAAAACCAAATCTTACTTAGCAGCTCCAAAACATACATTATTAACTCTTACTCCTATGCTATACAATGGATCTCAGATCTTACTCCTTTTGTCTGAAAATATGTACTCTCTGACCAGGTGTCTGGAATCCACCATTCTCCTCCTTACCAGTACTTTGAATTTTACTGTGAGATTTACATATGACTGAGCTCATGCTTTGCATTTGTGTGTCTGGCTTATTTCAATTAGTCCAACGTCCTCCAAGATCACCCATGTCATTGCAAATGGTAGCATTTTACTTTTTTAAAGACTGTTATTGCATTGGGTATATATACCACATTTGTGCTACCTGTTTATCTGTTGATGGATGTTCATGAATGTCTTGGCTCCTATGAATAACACTGCAGTAAACACAGAAGAGCAAATGTCTATTCAACTAGCTGCTTTTAGTTTCTTTAGCCGTAATTCCAATTGGAATTCTGGATGATATGTTATTTCTCCTTTTAGTATCTTGAGGAACATCTATGTAGTGTGTATATATATATATATATATATATACAGTGCATTGGTGTTTTGCCTGCATGTATAACTGTGTAAGGGTGTCAGATCTTGGAATTACAGACAGTTGTTAGCTGCCATGTGGATGCTGGGAATCGAACTCAGGTCCTCCAGAAGAACAGTCTGTGCTCCCAACAGTCTCATGGCTCATTTCCTACAAAAAATAACTTCTCCTTTCTCATGCATTTCTGATAATACCCAACATTTAGCTATTTTGTTTTCAAAAACAGTTTGTCCTTTTTTCTGCCCCAGCCTTCTGGATTTGTCATGGTTCTTCTGTCTCTCACCCACCACTGTCCTGCATCAATGAATGCCATCATTGTTTCTATAGCTGACTTTGGAAGTGGTTGATACTCCTCCAAAGAAGTCAAACAATCCCAAGAGCACACCTGAGGTCAGGCTGTGATTATTGGCAAGTCACCAAACTTGTACTTCTAAGAAGCAGACATGGCAATTTACACTGCCATTACCAGGGGCTGTTCTAAGAAGTTCACAGTCTAAGCTCACTCCCAGAATGGTGTGGGCTGGTCCTCCAGAAATTCTACAACCATCAGATGATAGCCATGCCCTAAGTTCTCCAAAAGGCAAAGTTCAGTACAGTCAGTTACCAGTCGAATTCCTTTTAAAGTCTGGGAAATTTCCATGGGTGGAACTTGCTATCCATTTCCCAGAGCTCTGAGCAAGAGTCATCCATTTCTCATTCCTAGCCTTTGCTCCAGCTCTGGCTGGAGAAGCTTGCATACTCTCAGTGTTCATCTTTATCTCACTTCCATGACTCTCACCAAAAACATTCTTTTCAGCTCTGCAAAGATGTCTAGCAAACTATAAACACAGGACAACCTGAATCCAAGAGAGGACATTTACATGTAGAAATAAATTAACAGAAGCACAAGCATGACTGAGAACCACTCTTTGTATGAAATACACATTTGTTTTACTTCAACTTTTTCAGGTATTCACCTTGAATTAGACATAGTTAATTGTTTTATATTTATATAATTCAAGGGGTTACATCAGGGTATTTCCTAGGACTAAAGTAGAATTAGCACCAAAATGATAAATGATCCTTCACCCTTTGAGAAGTTAGCATTTCTAACTGATTAACTCATCAATGCTAAAAAAAAAAATAAAATTCTGGTTCTGACTAACTAGCCTGTAATATCATCTGCTGTAGTTACTTGTTTGAAACATGTCTCTACTTTGTTAGAGACCCTGGAGTTTAGACAGCAAAAACAAAGATAAAAGAGATATGAAAAATAAATGGTGCTAAATGATAGAAAATCATGTCAAGTAGATTGTCATGTGGAAAAGTAGGCCCTTATTATAGAAGATAAAACACATTTGGTTGCAGAACATAAAGAAATAAAGCTGGAACTGACTTGAATACTTCTTCCCTGCAGGCTGGCTTCTGGAAGGTGGTATGAAGGCCATGGCGGGGAGAAAAGTCATCAATCATGAGGAAACCTGTAGAGTCTGATCTCCAGGCTCTTTAGTGAAGAGGAGACATCCTTACATTACAGCAGGTGATATTACGGGCAAGTTGGCCAGAGTGAAATCTGAATACTATAATGTACCTTCCAAGCATTGGTACAATAGTAGCATGAAGGTTATAGGAATAAAAATATTTAATTGGATTTGAGGCCTGTTCTACAGGACAGAATTCATGCCTGATAGGGTACATCTGGTCAAGCCTGTGTCTGGAGAAGTCATAGGCCCTAAGGGGAGATTTACTACTGTTTTGCTAAACTGACTTCCTTGTTAATACTGATGTTTATCTCCACAGACTAGTGCTGCTCTCAACCTTTGTCACAGTGGCTTCTTTTTGTAGTGGACATCAGTCAACACAGAGACTCATAACTGGTCAAAGAGTTAAAAATAAGTGACTATGGAGTTCTTAGGCCTAAATATGACATATCCACCTCCTCAAAGTTCAGAGAACAATTGTAGCAGAGGAGGTAGAGCAACTATAGAAACCCGCCTTAGTTACTCTTCTATTGCTTTGAAGAGACACCATGACTGATGCAGCTTATAGTAGAAAGAGTTTATTGGGGGGCTTATGCTTTCAGAGGATTATCATGGTGTGAAATATGGCAGGAGGCAGGCCGAGTGGCACTGAACCAGTAGCTTACAGCTTACATTTGATCCACAAGTGTGCGGCAGAGAGAGCTAACCTGGAGTGGCCCCAAAGCTCACCTCCAGTGACACACCTCCTTCAACAAGGCCACACCTCCTAATCTTCCTCAAACAGAAGAAAACACACAAATAGCATATAATAGTATATTAAAACAAATGTGTAGGACTGGAGAGATGGCTCAGCAGTCCACTGAAATTGCTGCTTTCCCAAAGGACCCAAGTTTGTGTTCCATCACCCATATAGGGTGGTCACAACTACATCTCCAAAAGATCTGACATCATTTTCTGGTGCCTGTGGACAACCATACATATGTGGTACATACACACACATATATAATAAAAGCAATCTCTACTTTAAAAAGGGAAAATATTATGCAGAAGTGAATCATAAAGCACCACAAATCAATCCAGTTAAGCTCAATCCAGGGAAACAATCATTAGCATCTACCACATGCCTGTGGAGCAAGTTGACCATACAAACGGGAGAAACCATGGAACCAGTCTTAAAACATTCACAGGTTGACAGGACAAATTCTCTGGCTAAAGTGATTAATCTGCACTTAAGCCTGCATTAGAAGAATAGACTCTAAAAGGACAGATCCAAAAGAACAATGACTCCTGTATTAATACTGAGACAAAACACAAAAGGCCTAAGAGAAAAGCAGTCCCCTACCACACATGTGTCCTCAGGATCTATAACTGCACTTACTGTTTCCTCACAGAAATGATCATTATTACTAATTTCCTGTATGTCTCCCCGGAAAACATTCTTTTTCTACCTATAGATCATTTGGGGAACTGGCAGAAACATTGATATCTGCTTATTGCTCATTTGGCAATTTAAAAAATATAGTAGCATTATTCTTTGTAAGATCTTGTATATTGTTCGTAAAACATATATTAGAGATTTCCCTATCTATATAGAACAACTTCTATTTGTTTAATGTATCCTTGCATATATTTATTTAAAGATTTACTTTATTTTTTAACGTGTGTGTGTGTGTGTGTGTGTGTGTGTGTACTAACTATGTCTAATTCAAGGTGAATACCTGAAAAAGTTGAAGTAAAACAAATGTGTATTTCATACAAAGGGTTCTCAGTCATGCTTGTGCTTCTGTTAACACATATAAAGGTACTTGTGGAGGCCAGAATAAAGTGGTGCTGGATTCCTGGGGGCTAGAGTTATAGGTGGCTGTAAGCCACTCAAGATGGGGGTTAGGAACCAAATTCAGGTCTTCTGGAAGAGCAGCAAACACTCTTAACCATTGAACTTCCTCTCTAGTCGCTATTTATTTATTTACTTGTGTTTTAGATAGGGTTTTTCTATGTAGTCCAGACTCTCCTCAATGGTGTAACCTTCCTTTTCCTTTTTCTTCAGAGTGCTGAGAACACTGCAGATGACGGAGTCCTGGCTTGTGAAACTTTAGAGGAGGCAGAGACTATCAGAGCCATTTGGTATTTTGAATAAAAATTGAGGTTCTGGTCACCTGGGATTTAAGAGTCAGCTGCGATGAACGAGAGGATAGCACAACTGAAGTAAAACCTCTGCTTTACTGGGACAACTGGTGCTGATTAGCTGGAGAGCTGAGAAATGAATGGTGACTAAGACACTGGAATCTTTGAGATGAGATCTTTTGGGAAGTGTTTCCAGTTCAACACACAGAAAGTGACTGAGGTTGGACCTCATGCTGGCAGCCAAACTCGGTCATGTGTAAAGTCTCCCGGGTGTTATTGGTTTTGAAGGCATGAAGGTGTCATGAGAGCAGCTGAGGCTTGGCACTGTGAGAGGCCAGTGGAGGTGCTGGTGAAGATGCAGGCTCTGTAGCATTTGAAGCTCCAGCACTAAGGGGCCATGCGAAGAGTTGAGGTTTGGTTCCATAAAGAAGCCCAGAAGAGTACAGCACACAATAATTTTCATTATTGGTGAAAGTATAGTTCAGCTGCAGCAGAAGAAGACCTAAACACTTTGGAGATACCAATGCCATGGGATGACCACCAAGGACAGCAGGAGCTGTGGAAAGGAATGAGCTTGACTCTACCAGATAAGCTGTGTTTATTGTGGTAAGCCTGTTTGAGAACTCCCAGAAAATCAAGAGTGAGTCCCACACATTGATACTATTGGAGTTGGTTTTGTTTTGCTCAGGTTATGACCGTGCCCTGGTTCTTCTCTCTAAAAAAGTACTTTGGTTTTTTTTTTTTTTTCTGGAATTCAGAGTTGAGAGATTTTAAACTTTTAAAGAAATTTTGAAGTTTTACAGAGACTTTGGATTTTAAAAGGACTGGATATGGTAAATACTATGGGACTTTAAAGTCTGTAGCATGTTTTATATTGTGATATTTATTAATATGAGATTGGAGAATGAACAAAAAAGAAAGGAATATTGTGTTGGTATGTCAAGTGCACAAGAGATTAATTGTCCCTTCCTCCCACAAAGTTGCTGTGGTCTTGGTGTTTAAGCACAGCAAGAGTAACCCTCACTACACCACATCTATACAATATTCCTTTGCAAGAATGTTATTTAGCTAGTGCTTTATGGATGGTTGGACCCCAAACTTTGCTAATACCAATGCTGTAACATTTATTTTTCAATGAATTAGAATATTTTTGTAGTAAGAAAAAGAAAACTGTGATATTAGTAATATTTTGCTTCAAATCCAGATAGTAAGAACTTAAGAGAAAAAAATTATTGACTTATAAGGGAATATTAAAGGCTACAAACCAAGCTAGGTGTTGTGGATACCTGCAAAGAGAGAGACTGGGGCTGGAGACTAGTGATTGAGGCTAGCCTGGGGCAATATAGTGAGATTCTGTCTAAAAAAAAAGTACAAAACACTAACTATATGCACTGTGCCTAAAATACATTCCTCCAAACAACTGTTAAAAGGATAAAAGTCAAAGTCTCTCTCCACCCATGCCATCAGACTGCTCTAGAAGGGTATGTAGAAAGGCCTATGGGTGTCCTACAAGTCTACAGAGGAGCTTTGTCACAGTCATTGCAGTATTTATCACTATCAAGGCCTTGCCTTGGCAATTCTCCCCTAGAGAGCCTGGACCTAAAAATACAGACATACAAATGTTCATTTGTCACACAATAATTTATCAAAAGCCCTTTGGTCATGCAAGTGGGGAACACATTTACTTTGCCTGCCCAGTGACTTTTATTTAGTTTTATTTTGAAATAAAGACTTAGAAAACTTTCAAGAATAGTGCAAAGAACTTTAATTTCTCCTTTATCTAAATCTACTATTTAAAATGTTTTATTATATTTATTTCTTTGGTTATTTTGGAGGGACTACTCATGTGAGATCCTTGTTCAAATGCACTCCCATCTCCCTCAGAGGACAACTCTCTCTTACGTGGAGTTGGTTCTCTTCTATGTGGATCTGGGGACTCAAACTCAGCTGGAAAGTCTTGGCCTATAGCACCTTAGCCCACTGAGCAACCTATCAAACCTCAAATTTATCATTTAAAAACATTTCGCCACATTCTTTCTCTCCCATTTATATGTATGCATTATACATAATTTTTCTGAGTTTTTGAGTTGCATATATTCTCCTTTTTTAACCTCTTAATCCTCCAGTGCATATTTACTTAAAGGAGAGATAGTCTTTAGTTTGTTAGGAAGAGACTAATCTAGCCACTCCATCTACTTAAGTCTAAAGAATTCTTTTATTATTTTTTACACTTTTTATTCTTATTTATCTATCTACTTTTTTAAATAGCATCTTGGAATGGATTCCATGTACATAATATTTCATTACTTGGTATCATAAGAGAAGACTAAGGCCCTGAATACATACTCAGTAAGCTAATAAGTAGACACCTAATGATGTTTGCCTGCCTAGCTATCTTTTCCTATGCTTTTGGCAACAGCTTTTGGGAACCAGCCCTTTTTCACTGGATACAGTTATTGGGACTGTTCTTCAAAGTGTGATGCCCATGAAATGAGCAAGTAATAAGCTGATTGTCAGGTAAAGTTGCTCCCTGTCTCTTATTACTCATCAACAGCTCCTTCCTGAGATTTACTTTTAAGAAGTATTTGATTGTATGAATTTTTGTCTGTATGTATGTGCACCATGTGGAAGCCTGGTACTTGAGGAGGCCAGAATGCAACATTAGATCCCCTGGAAGTAGAGTTACAAAGCATTGAGAGCCCTGCTTCTTTTCCAGGACCATCTCTCTTCCCTCAACTATCATGCATTTTGATCATACCCAAAGTCTTAGGTTGGCCAGTCCCTCCTCTCCTCCCTCTTCCTCTTCTTCCCATTTTCCCCTCTCTCTCCCACCCTCCCTTCCCCTCTCTCTCCTTCCTCTCCTCCCTTACCTCTGCGGTAGATGCATGTGGGTATGAATGAACGTGGGAGTGTGTGTGGGTGTTTGTGTGTGTATGTGGTGTCTTGGTTGTCTCTCTTACTCTTTATCATATATATGCTTTGAGCAAGGATCTCACATGGTCAGGCTGGCCTCACTAAGTAATCAAGAATGATGCTCAGTTTTGGATCCCTCTGTATCCCATTCCTGACTGCTACGATTCCAGGCACTCACCACCATGATCAGTTTATATGATACTGGAGATCTAACCCAAGGCTTTGTGAGGGCTAAGGAAGCATTCTTCCAACTGAGACACACCCATATTTCTGAAGCAGAGACTCTCAATGAACTTGGAGCTCATCAATTTTGGCCAGTAAGCCTCTATTCCTATTCCCAGCATTGAGATTACAGGCTTCTGCTGTAACATCCTACAACTGGTTTTTACATGGGTGCTTAGGATCAGAACATGGGTCCTCATATTTGTGTAGCAAGTACTGTAACCAGTGAGCCATCTTCCCAGCCCCCAGAGTTATTTCTTTTTTCTTTTTCTTGTAAACCCAAGTCCCTAATCAATAAAAGTTGATTTAAA
>PVIH01011997.1:10811-57965 GCA_004025045.1 Sigmodon hispidus
AAAGTTGTTTTAAAAAAAAAAAAAAAAAAGAAATGTTCACTTTTAAAATTATGTACCCAGTAAGCCTTGAGCACACCATTCCCTACTACTGCTTGAGGTGACAGTGTCTTATTGCTAAAGCTGTTTAGTCTGACATTCTTGCTTATACTCCCAGAAGTCACCATTCTGAAAAAGCAGAATAGCTTGTCTGTTGCAGCACTTTGGAATGTCTCCAGCCAAAGGGCACTGTCTCAGTCAGAGGTTATTTGAATGCCTTTGTTCCATCTCAGTGTTATTAGTCACAAAATACAATCTGTCTTGAGCACAGTGGCTCATCATGGACTATCTGTCTGCCTGATTGATTTTAGGGTTTGCTACTAACAGGAAGTAATGACAGTGTTCTTTGTAAGTTCCGACAGTCTGTTCCTATTACCTGCTAACTATCAGCAGGAGCTCACACTTATACAAGAACAGACTAATGTCTTCAGAACGACATTCAGATAATGCAATCCCATATCATGGGGAAAAAGTCTCATCAAAACATAACCATAGCAAAAGGGTCCCGTGCTCACACTGAAGCCCTTCCTCCACTCCTCCACTTGCTCTCTCCCTCTCATTATATCATTCAGCAGTTGATTTTCTGAGCAACTCATGGAACGTTGACTTTGACTTCACCTTTGAATAAACAAAACCTTTAAACACTTAATAAATAACAGTGGCTTCAGGGGTGGCTCAGTGGAAGAACACTTACCTAGTGTGTCCAAAACCAAACCCTTGGGTTTGATCCCCAGCACTGCAACAGAATAACAATAAATAATAAATAAGTAAGTCAATGAGCAAATATTTACCTGTCTACTATAGGTCAAGAAGTGTACTAGGTGCTGGCTGAATAACAGAAAGCAGAAATAGAGCCCTTACAATGTTTATAGTACAGTGATGATACAGACTTTAATCAAGATGTTATATCTAAATCAACATTGTTACTAGTGATAGTAACTATAAAATCATGTTCAAAGATCTTTAAGGGAGTTTGAGAGTAAACAACTTTCTCCTAAACAAATATATTCCATAATCCTAAGAAAATGTCTTTATATATATATACATATATATATATATATATATAAAAGGTTTTTCCCATACACATCACTGCTCCGTTTCCCTCCCCTCTCAGTCCTCCCTGGGTCTCACTCCACCTCATCCCCCCATTTATTCCCTAGGGAGGGCAAGAAATACCAAGGTAAGTTAGTTAGGTCTGGCATATCCAGTGAGGTAGGTCCCTCCCCCTAGCATCAAGACTGAGTAAGTTGTTCCTCTGTAGGGAATGGGCTCCGGAGAAGCCAGTTCATGCACCAGGAATAAACTCTGGTTCTACTGCAAGAGGCTCCACAAACTGCCTTTACGGCCATTCAACTGTAGTTGACATTTGGAGGGTTTAGTTCCTTTCCATGAAGGTTTCTAAGTGGTTATTTCAAATGAGTCATTGAGCTCTCCATAGCTCGGGTCAGCCATCCCTGTGGGTCTTCTCCTCATCATCCTGATCCCTTTGCTCATATACTCTCTCCTCCCTCTCTTCAGCTGGACCAGGAGCTCAACCCAGTGCTTAGCTATGGATCTCTGCTTCTGCCTCCATCCATTGCTGGACGAAGGTTCTATAATGACAATTAGGGTGGTCATTCATTTGATTATAGGGAAAGTCCTGTTTAGGTACCCTCTATACTAATGCTTGGAGTCCTAGTGGGGGCATCTTGTGGGTTCTTGGATGTTTCCTAGCATCAAGTTTCTCTCTAATCCCCAATAGCTCCCTCTATCAAGACATCTATCTCTTGATAGATCTCTCTTCTAGTGATCCCTTCCCACTTCCCCTTGCTCATTGCCCCATATGATCTCAATTTACTCAGGAGATCTTCTCTATTTACCTTTCCCAGGGGGATCCATGGAAGTCTCTCTTAAGATTCTCCTGTTACCTAGCTGCTCGAGGGTTTGTGGATTATAGCCTGGTTATCCTTTGCTTTATATCTAAAATCCACTAGGTAAATTTCTTAAAAGGCTGAAAGATTATTCTCCTAACCGATTAATCTGTAAACAGCCTGTGAACTCAGGAGCTTGCTTCTCCCCAAACCCCTCAAGAGATCTAGTTCCTCTTTCAGAGAAAAAGAACTGTTTTATTTTTCATTCTTTCAATGTATCAATTATTTTCATTTTCAAAGACAAACAGAAAATAAAAATCACTTAGAAAGGATATTTCAAACAATAGAAGAATAGCATTTCAAAGACAAAACAAAAAAGAAAGGACATTTACTTTTTATTGTTACCATAAAATAAAAGATTTAACTGGGTGAATAACAGAATTACTGTCTTACAGTTGCATAGATCAGAAATTTGATGTGGCCTCACTAGGCTAAAACTGAGGTGTTGGCAGGCATGAGTCCTCTCTGGAGGAAGCTGGAAGGAGTACCACTTTCCTTGCCACTCGCCAACTTGCAGAGGATGCCTTTATTCTGTGTTCATGGCCTCTCTTCTTCCACCTTCAAAGTCAGCTTCTTGATGTTGAACCCTCTGTCACATCTCTTTGACCTACTCTGCTTCCCTCCTCCACTCTAAGGACGTGTGTGATTAGGAGTAGGCCTATTCAGATGATCCAAGATAATCTACTCAGCTCTGCTTCTGCACCTTTAATCATGTCAGCAAACCTTTTTCTTCCATATGCTATAACATGTTTGTGGACATTGCATGTGGACAGCGATTGCATGTGGACATCTTTGAGAAGTCATTATCCTGCTCTGTACAGGAGAAAAGGAAAATATTAAGGGTGAGGACACACCTTCAGGAACAGAAGATACGCATTGAATTGTGTGGACAAAGCAATAGGTACAAGATAGTCTTAAATTTTTTTTTTTTTTTTTTTTTGGTGCACAGCATCAAATTGCTTAAAGTGGTTAGTCTCAGGCAGTGGAATTATAAATATTTCTTCCTTTTTATTTTTAATTTATTATTATTATCATCATTATCATTTTGTCTTTTTTCTAACAGGATCTCACTATGTAGTTCTGGCTATCCTGAGACTCATTATGTAGACCAGTCCCTCCTGGAACTCACACAGATTTTCCTGCCTCTGTCTCCTGAGGTTGGAGCTGAAAGCCTGAACCACTATGTCAATCTCATCCTTTGCTTTCCCCCTTCCTTTGTGTAGTCATAAGTTCCTAGCCAGTCCAGCCTGAGGTCCAGACCTGCAGTCCTGAATAGCCCCAAATAATGACTCAAGCACCTACATTAATTATAAGCTGTTTGTCTTTATTATAAGTTTATTACTTGCTAGCCCTTTCAACTTAACACAATTAATTTTCATTAATCTGTGTATTACCACGTAGCTTGTGGCTTACCTGTGTTTGTTTACATGTTGCTTCCTTAGGCAGCAGCTTGAAGCTTCTGTGTGTGACTTCACCCTTCTTCCCGTTTATCTATGCTTGAAATTCCCACTGGCCTCTAAGCTGGGTTGCCATAGGCCAAAACAGTTCTTTTATTATACAATGGAAATTCACAGTGTACAGAAAGACACTTCACATCACCTTTGTTTTTCCAAGTTTTCTATATTTATAACAACATTCTTTAGGTAGTGATGTAGTTCAGTGATAGTGCACTTGTCTAGTATGCACAAGGCTCTGAATTCAAGCACTAATAACACTCTCATTTTTTTCTTTCTCATACATACAGAGTAAAACAAAATGATAAAATATTTTTTAAACCATGCATGTGGTTACTTAAGAGACTATTCTTATTAGGAAATTATTATTCTGGGTGAAATGTTATAATGTCCACAACTTATCCTCAAAAGATTGGGATCATGCACATGGTAGTAACTTTGAATTTGGGTTGCACATGTTCATTTTAATTGTATTACAATATATTTGATGTTTTAAATAATAAAAATATTGTAACATATTTTGAAATGTCAAACTCTAGTAAACAGAGATTCTGGATTGATTAAACTTTACTCTTATTCTCATTTTCTTTTTAAAAATTTTATTATTATGTGTATGTGTGTGCATGGTATGTGTGTGTGTGTTTGCGTGTACTATGGCATGCATATAAAGTTCACAGAACAACTTTGTGGAGTTGTTTTTTCCTTCTACTTTTCTGTGGGTTCCAGGATTGAATTTAGGCTGTCAAGTTTGTGTGACAAACACATTTACCAGCTGTCTTAATTAGGGTTTAGGGTTTTATTGCTGTGAATAGACACTATGACCACAGCAATTCTTTTTTTTTTTTTAATTTTTTAAAAAATTTCTGTGTCCCAGAAAGTTCTCTGTAGACTAGGTTCTGGCCTCAAACTCATAGAGATCTGTCAAGTGCCCAGATTAAAGGGATGTACCATCATGCCTGACATCATGGCTACTCTTATAAAGGAAAACACTTAATCAGGGCTGGCTTATAGTTCAAAGGCTCAATCCATTATCATCATGGTGAGAAGCATGACAACATTTAAGCAGATACAGTGCTGGAGAGGTTGCTCAGAATCCCACATCTGAAAGATGTAAGCATCCGGAAGAGAGAATAACACTGAGCCTGGCTTGAGTTTCTAAAACTTCAAAGCCTGCCCTCAGTGTCACACTTCCTCCAACAAGGCGACATCTCCTAATAGTGCCACTCCCTGCATGCCAATAGGGGTCATTTTTATTCAAACTACCACACTAGCTGAACTATCTTTCCATTCCCCATTTTCAAGAATAACTTCTGTTAGTTGTAGTGGTATACAACCTATGATCCCAGAACTCAATAACAGGTAGAGGAGGAAAGATGGAAAGTCTGAGACCAGCCTGGGATATATAGTAAGATCCTATCTCAAGGGGCTGGAGAGATGGCTCAGTGGTTAAGAGCACCGTCTGCTCTTCCAGAGGACCCGGGTTCGATTCCCAGCACCCACATGGCAGCTGACAACTGTCTGTAGTTCCAGTTCCAGGCAAAACACCAAGGCAAATAAATAAATGAATAAAGTTTAAAAAAAAAAAAGATACTATCTCAAAAACTAAAACAGAAAATCACTGACTTCCCTACAGCATTTCAAAAGATTTTCAACATGCTAGACACACAGCAGTGGAGGCTAGGAGTTTGAAGCAGTATGTTTAAAGCAGGACCAGCTATATAGTTTGAGGACCATACACAAATGAAGAGAGCTCTTGTTTAAAAAGTAACAGAAAATGTCAAGACACAGAGTCCTTCCAGGTATCTAAGCACAGGCCATACACACAGGCTATGCATATGTGAAACCATCTATTCCAAGCTTGTAAAAACTCCATGGATATCAAGCCTTGCATGCTAAATGTGTTGAGTGGTAGGGGTGGGGGATGTTGTGGTTGGGTGGATGGTGACTGAGGTGCTCTAGAGTTACAGACTTCTTTACTTCATACCAACCTATCTTTTTCAGGAATATTTAAGATACAGTACCAGGAGAAATCTGTTAGTTTTTCAAAATACCCACTCAGTGAGATTTTGATGTCATATACACCAGGGCTGTGCTGTAGCAACAATGTATATATCTAAAACAAAAAGTCTAATGGTGCTTAATACTGAATTGCAAATAATTACAATTAATCTGATTTTCAGAATGCCATAGGTTTCTAAAATAAATGCCATATCTTAAAACATTTTTCAAAAATCACTAGTTATGACCACTTTTAAACAGGACCTCTGATATTTTACTTGGATGCTAAGATATATAAAAACAAATCAGATAGCATCAGTAAAATTAAGAAAGAAAATGCTTCATGTAGCTCTCTGGCTCAGGCCTTTTTATTCTTAAGTCTTTGCTATATACCAAGTAACATTCTTAAGTTAGTTATAAAAGACAAGAGGACACTTTGGATAATGAAGATGAGACTTGCATAACTGACAAAGCAAACCTAACTTCATCCTTTCTCTTCTCCACAGTACAGGGCTTTTGTTAGCAATATAAACTATTTGTCACTTTGGGGACAAGGTTCTTACTGTTGACTTTCCCATTTCAGCTAATTGATGTGGGATTTAAAAAAGGTATGCCTCAGATAACTGAGAATAAATATGTAGAATATAGCTGACAACCTGTTAATTGTACCAGACTTGGCGTTTATGTCGAGTTGACATTCTGATTCTCTCTTTTTACATTCACAGGAATAGTGTGTTGAATGAAAATTAAATGTCTTTATTTGTCTTTCGGTAATTACTATTATTTTTTTATTCCCTGAAGAACCAGGAAACCAGAACAGATGAGCAGTTCTTCTGGAATGTGGTGGCAACTCCACCCTGGACACCTGGGAAATGATGGGTGTTTCCACTGAAAAGGAGAGTCTTAGTGGGTAAAGAATCAACGTCTTTTTTTCTTTTAAAAACAGGGTTTTGTGTAGCCAAGCCAGCTTTGAATTCTTTATGTAGTCCACCCTGGCTTTGAATTCTTGATCCTCCCGTTTCAGGGCTAAGGTTACAGGGTGTACTACTACCACGGGCTCAGCTTCAAATGTAATAAGGCAGCATGTGCCTTTAAAAATACTAATGCTCACACTTGATATTTGAGTATGCCTGGTTTCTTACTTGGCAGCTGAGTCTGACCTGTGGCCTACAGGCTAAAGTCAGGATAGTTATGCGTGTGGAACAACTGAAGTCAGGGTAGATATAAGTATGAAACAACACAAAATTGTAAACTCACTTAAACTCTTATATATTTTTATTATTTTTTAAATATGCAACTGTGAGTCCTTGAACATGACCTATGGGAGGCTGAAGAGATGGCTCAGCAATTAAGAGGACTTGCTGCTCTTATAGAAGTCCCAGATTCAGATCTGAGCACCCACATGGAATGGCTTATGACTGCCTATAACTTTAGCTCCAGGAGAGGAGAGGCTTTAGGCTTTTCGGATACCAGGAACACAAGTGGTACACATAGCATACCTATAGACAAGCATAAACTATACATAAAGTAAAACAAATATGTGCTTAATAGTAATCAAAAGGGAAAGTGAACTTTGTAGATGACAATATCCTATTGCAATATCAGAGGTTTGGCAATGTCTAGTTGGACAGTATTTTCAAACCAGCAATCTGCTTAAGCAGTTATATAAAGCATTCCAAAATTTATTATATCCAAAATAAACTAGTTGAAATTCAGTTAAGAGATTGTCAGTTTTGGAAGGTTTTATATTAACTAAATTTACAGAGTTGTCTCTGGTATATCTGACATAAAAGCAATTCCCAGTTGAATGGTACTGTGATAATAACTGTACAATTTTATCTTTACTTTTACAAGACTAAAAAGTAGCCTAGATCACAATTGTAATCTTATCGTTCTATAAGAGGGTAAACATTTTTAAAAAATATTTATTTATTTATTATGTATATAGTGTACAGAAGAGGGTACCAGATCTCATTATAGATGGTTGTCAGTCACCATGTGGTTGCTGGGAATTGAACTCAGGACCTCTGGAAGAACAGTCAGTGCTCTTAACCTCTGAGCCATCTCTCTAGCTCCCAAAGGTAAATATTTTTTTTTTTTTTTTTAAAGAAAAGAGAGCTACACTATCAGGAATTATTGCCATGCCAGTTTCTTAAAACGTGACACTGGGGCATTGGTGGCACAGGCTTTTACTCCCAGCATTCAGGAGGCAGAGGCAGGTAAATCCCTGAGTTCAAGGCCAGCCTGGTCTACAAAGCGAGTTCCAGGACAGCCAGGGTACACAAAGAAACCAGGTCTCAAAAACAAAATAAAACATACAAAAATCCATGGTATATTTTTAATTCAGTTAAAAACTTGTATGGATACAGAATCATAGAAAAGAACACCCACATGGCCTACAATTCAAAATATCTCATGTATGAGAGTTCTTAATTTAAATCTTTTCTGTGCCTGCCAAATACAGTGGGTGAAGAACTCCTTTAATGCATTTGGCATTTCCAATGCCCCATGTAGTAGGATAGGATTCTTTACTCTGGCAGATTATAGCAGTTCCAAGCTTTTACTTGCTAGAAAGAACAGTCATTCTGTTTGCTTAACATTAATTTTGGGAGATAGTACAGTGGAACTGAACAAAGATATTTCTTTCTGTGTTTACATTTACAGCTCAGATTCTCTATATACAAACTAGAGGTAAAATATCTTGCTCATGGGGCTGGAGAGATGGCTCAGCGGTTAAGAGCACCGTCTGCTCTTCCAGAGGACCCGGGTTCGACTCCCAGCACCCACATGGCAGCTAACAACTGTCTGTAGTTCCAGTTCCAGGCAAACACCAGGGTAAATAGATAAATAAATAAAGTTGTTTAAAAAAATATCTTGCTCATTATATATATGAGGTAAGCTGAGAAAATTCTATTAGTAACAATAATAAAACAACATCTTCAGAGAACCTACTGTCTTCCAGTGATGATGGTTGGTATTTTTTTCTTGAACTATCTTATTAAATGCAAACAAGATTCTAGGAAATATTATATACAATTTTCCAAATGAGGAAACAGACTTAGTGAAGCTGAGTTATTTACTATTTTGTTATTAAATGGCAATAGTCATAATGTTTTATTCTGTTTTTTTAAAAAATTACTTTACTTTGGCCTTCTACAAGAAAAATGAAAATGTTCAGAAGTCTGCTGTTGCAAAATAATCTTTGTGTACATTGTGAAGATGAGTCACTCAGATTTGTTTAATAAAAAGCTCGATAGCCTTTGCTAGGCAAGATTTTCAAGCACAGAGGATGCTGGGAGAAAGAAGGGAGGAGTTGCCATTAGACAAGAGGGAACAGACATGCAAGAAAAGAGGTAAAGGCCATGGGTCATGTGGAAACACATAAGTGAATAAAAATGAGTTAATTTAAGTTGTCAGAACAAGTTGCTATGAAACCTAACTTATAGGCTGAGCTATCATAATTAATAACATGTTTTCATGTCATTACTGGTAAGCTTGGGGTTCCAACAAAAAGTCCAACAGTCTATTTTACTGGGTACAAGCTCTCTGATCTCTGACTCCTTCCCACTCATTCTTTCACCCCTTGTGGTAGTTTGAATGCAATTGGTCCCTATACGCTGGGAGGGAGTGACAATATTAGGAGGTGTGGCCTTGCTGAGTGGGTATGGCCTCATTAGAGGAAGTGTCTCACTGTGGGGGTGGGTTTTGAGGTTTTCTATGCTCAGGATATTGCCCAGTGTTTCAGTCGATTTCCTCTTGTCTGTAAGATGCATAAATCCAGCTACCTCTCTAGCACCACATATACCTTTATGCTACTATGCTCCCCACCATGCTGATAATGGACTAAATTTCTGAAACTGTAAGCCAGCTCCCTCAATTAAATGTTTTTCTTATTAAGAGTTGCCGTGGTCATGGTGTCTCTCTTCACAGTAATAGAAACCCTAACGAAGACAACTTATTCTCCAGTAATATAAACCTCCTAATTCCCTTAAAATTAGTTGTCTTCTCAAGTATCTAGCCCTTTGCTCAGGATATTGCTTTGGCTTAAAATGTTTCCATCTTATTAGTACCAGATTAACTAGCTTATTCTAACATTGGTGGTTGTTCTTGTGTGTAGCCGGATTTTTCTTTGGGCTGCTAACTCACAAATAATGACACAGAAACTCATGATTAATTCTGAAAGCTCAGCCTATACCTTAGGCTTGTTTCTATCTAGCTCTTATAACTTAAATTAACCCATTTATATGAATCTCCAGACTATCACATGGCACTTCTTTTCCATCTTGTACCTCTTGTTTCCTTCTGTACCTCTATTCAACTCCTACTTTCTTTCTCTCTTGGAAGTCCCGCCTATACATCCTGTCTAGCTATTGGCCATTCAGCTCTTTATTAAACCAGCCACAACAATACATCTTCATAAAGTGTACAAATACCCCACAACACTTCTGGTCCTGGGGTGGACTCAAGGCCATGCAAATGGTAGATCATCATTCTGCTAGTTGGGAACAAGACTAAGCTAAGGTCAAGACTTCATAATTAATAAAAAGTCTCTATGTCATTATTTGGGAGCTGGCAGTCCACAGTCCAAAGAAAGTCTGACTGTATCTAATAATAACAGTATGTGATTGCCATTCACACATTAAATATTTGCTTAGCCCCTATGCCAGGCACACTGATGCATTGTTTTAAACAGTTTCACATTACTTGCTATCCCTCTTCTTGGAAACGTAGTAAGCTGGTCAGCAAATACCATATTTATTGTGGTCCTTCAACCTTTCTTCATTCAGGTTTTGTTATTTGTCTCAGGATGTCTCTGACTCCCTTTAGCAGAGTTTTGAATGTGTTGAAGTCAAGTTACCTTATTTTAATCCTTCAGTCTCAAAGTCAAAACACAAGTTATACAACCAGAGGGCAAAGATTAAGGTTGTATTCATCTGTGTCCCCTGAACTCAGCATAGGTCTAAAGCCCTACAGAAGTACTGAAATGAATACTCTAGGCAATAGTCTAATACCATGAAGTCTCTCTACAAGGGGGTTATGTATTATTATCATTATATTATAAAAGACAAAAAGTGGTCTAAAGAATTTTAAAAACATGTCCAAAGTTTCACAGGGAAGATTGTGGTCATAAGAATCTCAAGAATGAAGTCAACACTGATTCAAAAGATTAAGATTCTCTACAGTCTTTTCTTAAGGTTTCCTTCAGTTCTGGCTACATTTTTTTTCTTCTTTAGAACAATGACTCCTTACATACTGGTCTTTCTCGTGATTTGCAGGTTTAACAGACTTCAGGATTGGGCAACACTTCATATTTTCCTATTAGAAACTTTTGCCCCCTCTTTGGAAATGCGTTTTAAAATTTTCTTGGCACACACCTTTAAATGCGGCAGAGGCAGGTGGATCTCTGGGTTCGAGGCCAACCCGGTCTACATACAGAATTCCAGGACAGCCCGTGCTACATACACTGAGAAAAACCTTGCCTCTAACTCCCTGTCCCCAAACAAAACAAAACAAAACAAAACAAAACAAAACAAAACAAAACAAAACAAAACAAAACAAAACAAAACAAAACAAAACAAAACGTCTAAAATTTTCTGGTCTCACTACTACTTCCAGGTTAGAATCTGCATAGGAGTCCTTAGAAACACTGTTGCATCAGTGAAAAGGACAGGATTTCTAAAAAGAGAGCACAGAGAATTTAGCACAGCGAGGAAAGTCCTGTTGTTATCAAATCTAGGGACTTGTGAATTTGTTTGGTCACTAGTAGGGCAATAATGAGTGACTCAGTTGCCCACAGCTACGAGGGCTGCTAATGAGTCTTTACTTTGCCTGGATTTATCCTCCTTTGATGTTAGTATTTTCAGTGAAAACTGCAGTGAATAAATTTAATAAAAGTCGGTACTTTCTTACTCATAGGTTAAACCAGGAAGCGGCCGCTGTGTGTTCTTGAAACATTCAACCCCTCAAAGTTTCTCTTGCCCTTTACCAAAATGGTCGCTAAGGTTGTCTGGGGGATTGAAGCTTCTGGCCCTTAACAAAGATGGCACCGGAACCCCGTTAACAATAAGTGTGCCCGCTTCTCTGCCAGTGACAAACATGGCTTCCACAGCGTCGCTCATGTGACATCCCCAGACTACGGCACGGGACTGGGCGGAGGAGGGCCCTTGAAAAGGGTGCGCGTTCCCGTGGCGGTGCACCGGGTAGGTTTCAGTCAGAGTCACTATGGCGGCCAGTGCTGGCAAGGTAAGCTGAGGCGGCGGCGGAGGTGGAGGTGGCGATGTCCGCGAGTGCGGCAGGACCGGCGTGTGGTCCTGGCTCCCGGTCCCTGTAGCTTGCCTGCGAAGAGGTCGGCGGAGGTCGTAGCCAGCGGCGGGGGCTGGCGGGGCTGGCCAAAGGGCTTGAGGGGCTGAGGCTGGCGGGCGGGCGGGCGGGCAGCGGTTCCTGACTGTCGTTCTTCTTGGTGTTTCCCTCCCTAGGTCGGAAAGTTTCCTGGCTCGTCCGCCACGGCCTGAGCTTGCCGCACTGGCTGCGAGTGGAGGAGGCTGCGGCGGACCCAGCCCCGGCCTCCAGGCCTCTCCTTCCCCCTCCGGGCCAACCTCCCTCCCCCACTCCGCCGTCCTCCCGGAGCTGCCGGTGCCTGAGATGCGACCCTCGCTCGGACGATCCTGAGGGAAGGTGGCCCATGTGCTGAGCGGCGGAGCGCAGAGGTCCGGAACCAACTTCCCGCCGGCCCGGCCGCCCAAGCCTCCCTGGGGTAGCTCAAGCTCTGTCCGCACCGGCCTGCAGAGCCGGGTCCCCGCCCTGGTCGCGGGGACACCCGCCAGGTGCCCGGGACTCGCGACTCAGCGGCCGCCCGTGGCCTCCAGCCTGGGATCGCAACCTCGGTTCACGCTGGGCCGGGGACTCCTGCCACTCCCGGGCGGCCTCGGCGCAGCAGGAGCCATGCACCCCGGCCCGCGGGCCCTCTAGCCCTCCTTGTCGACCCCCGTGCCTCTTTTCACCTCTGAGGCCCCCGAGGACCGACAGCAGTGGCTGCCCGCAGGTCCTCGGCTCCTCTTGCTGGGGTCCCGAAGGACCTTCCTGGCTGCACCCAGCCAACCCTCTTCATGCTGCAGTGCTGCAACGTTTCCGCTACCGAAGGGGAGAGGCAGCCGGGATCTCAAACAAAACACAAGAATTGGTGTGTGACTCATCTGCCTGGATACCTCCCGTCCCCAAACTGTCTTCCAGGAGTTTTCTGGGCCGACGCTGCCCAATGTTTGAACCTTTTCTTCCTAGGGAAGATGGACTGAAAACTACTGGTTGGAGACTTTTTTTGGTCACAGAGCCTCTGTGTTTTAGAGAGGTGATGGGTCTTGCGCTGGCTTGTCTTCCTGCCCAATTGAAGAGTTGTTGATGTTCACTGGTTATGCTTAGACAATGCACAGTTTGTTTTAATTTAAAAATTTTGGGGGGATAGGGGTATAGGCGTGGGAAGAGCATTCCGAACCTGGAGGAGCATCTCATTGTCCCTGGTAGAGACACCCCCCTAGCCTGTCCTCGATGCCGTCAGCCTTGGCCATCTTCACTTGCCGCCCGAACTCGCACCCGTTTCAGGAGCGTCATGTCTACCTGGACGAGCCCATCAAGATTGGCCGCTCGGTGGCACGCTGTCGACCAGCACAGAATAATGCCACCTTTGATTGCAAAGTGCTCTCAAGGAACCATGCTCTCGTCTGGTTTGATCACAAGACGAGCAAGGTAATGTCACGACCGTGTTTTTACAATCCTTTCTTCCCCCTTGCTCCCTCCGAGAGGTGTAAGGTATGCAGGTTCTCAGAGTTTGTTCCCAAAGGACACTTTTCTTCGAGGCCATGAATTCTACTGGAAATTTAATCGAAGTGGTTGAATGAAAAACAGAGAAAGTATTGTTACTAAAAGTCTCAGTAGGGCGATGGCTTCTTGATAACTTGGTCATTCCCAGTGAAATCCCAAACCCTAATTCATTTAGGAAAAGTAGATAGTGAAACTTGACCTCTTGCTTTCGGTCCTTATAGAAAGGTGAATCTGCAGTTCGGTGCTTGATTAAGCAAACAGCGGTTCCCAAAGCAATGCCGGAATATGTGGCCACAATTACATCTAGGCTCAAGTGTCTCAGTGGTGAAATGTAGTTAACACAGAGCTTGTAGTTGACTTCAACTAAGGGCCTGACTGGTAGGATAATTGCTGTGTAAACGTTTTGGAAGGTTTGATAATTATTTGCACCTGATGAAATTATTTGTAAAAATTAAAGGCAATTTAATTTGATTGGAATGATTACATTTTCAGAATTCTCTTTACAAGTTGATTGAACAGAAATAGAAATCTATTGCTTTTGAAAGTTACTTTTTAATTTTTATGGTAGATAACGCAAAGTTATATGATGATATGCAAAAATTAGTACTAATAAATTAGCTTATTTTTCTTAAACTATATACAATATTATAAATTATAAAATTACTTATAATAAGAACTCCTGGGTCCTTTCTTTCTTTCTTTCTTCCTTCCTTCCTTTCTTTTTCTTTCTTTAAAGATAGCAGCCAGCAGGCCTGGAACTCATTTTATAGACCAGGCTGGCCTCAAACATAGAGATTTGTCTGCCTCTGCCAATTAAATGCTGGGATTAAAGGTCTGGCCTTGCTTTTAATTTTTAATCCAATTTAACTTGTTATCTTGGTACTGTACCTTGATAGTTTTTATATTAAAAAAATAAGATCCTTTCAGTTTAAAAAAAATTGTTATGTATGGAGAATATTTTAAAGAGTTCATCTTTGGGCCTAAATCCAAGGTTTTGCTTGAACTGCTGAATTAATTCTAATTTAAAGTAAGTTACATAAGACTAATAGGGCTGTCTCCAGTTTTGTCTCCTGACTTTTTGCCCCTTTTTCTGAGTGGTGACATGATTAAGTCTTTTTTTTAGAGAGAGAATTTATCTTCAAGGGTGGTGTTTTGAAATGAAAGAAACTTGAGCCCCTAGAGGAAGAAAATAATACTTGTGCACTACTGCATTAAGAAATTACAAAATAAACTGTTTCTTTTTTAAAAGAAGGAAAAGATCCCAAGAGTTGTGTGCTTGCATAATGCCTATAACCTATTCTGAGTGTAGGATGAGAACTGAAAAGTGTTTTAACTTTTTTTGAGTTATACGAGATGCTCTCTAACCCATAAAACTGACTTTTTTACCCCCCTGAAAACTAACATTTGGGTTCATTCATAGATGACCTGTGATTCTTTGCAAATGAGTAAAGAGTTCATAATTGACTTCCAACATCTGATTACTACTAGTGTCTTAATACAACCAACTTTTACATTTTTACCTTTTTATGTTTTTGGGAAACAGGTCTAGCCTTATCAGACAGCAGATCTGCTTACAGTACATGCTTTGCAACTGCAGTTCAATAATCACAGATATATATTTTTTATTAAATATATAGTATATCACCACATATCCCCTTTTGTGTGAAAAGTGGTTATAACTAATGTAAGAAAAGCTATATACAATAGATACAATAAGTATATCCAATGTATACAAGCAATAATTACATCCGTAATTACAGTGACACACACTTGTAATCTGTCTGGGCTACTTAATGAGTTTAAGATCACTAGCTGGGGTATATAGTGAAACTCTCAAAAATCAAGATGGAGAGAAGGGTGGGAAGAATTTGAAGGTTAGACTTGGTTTATTTCTCCTATTTTCACTTTTTATCCCCTTTGGCTAAAATAACACTTTGTGTTATTATTAATCTTTATACCACCGAATTTAGTTAAAACAAGCTGTTAGGTCTTCCCTTGTGATCAAATTATTTTGGGAATTAATTTTAAAGTATTGGCGTAGACAGACAGGTTTTTATTGAGCATATATTTTTTGCCTGATACTGGGAGATTGAAAGAAAACCAAACCAGTTTGGCCAAGTATTATTTATTTCTTTGTATATGAAATTTTGTAGTTTCAAGACTTTCTTGTAATAGGCTTGTAGCAAATACCCCAGACTTAATATGTATTGTTGAGGATTATGATATGTAAAAAATGAAAAAGTCCATTCCTAAGATATCATTTCAGGAAAGATTGTTTTTAAGCAACTCTAAGCCTTAGTTTTCTTATCTGTGGATAGTATTGCTTAAATTTTTTTTTTGTAATGGAAAAAAAATGTTGGACCTTGTGTGCACTAAGCACCTGTTGTACCACTGAGCCATATCCACTGCTCCCTTACTGTTTTAGGAATTGAGATCATTATGCAAATTACTTAATGTCCTATGCTTTGCTTTTATTAAAGCCTCAGTGTAAGTAGGGAGGGTGTTTGGGGAAACGAGTAAACCCCAAACAGTGCTTTATGAATCAAAGCTGGGGCTGTGGAGTCTTAGGAAGGTAATACGAAGTTTCTTTTCATTTTAGACAGGTCTTTTGAATGTGAAGCTCACTCTAAACTCAATACATACCCAGAGTGCTTTTGCCACTGCATGCAGTTTATGAGTGTTAAGGATTGAACCCAGGACTTTGTACAAGCTAAGAAAGCACTTTACCAATTGAGCTACATCCCAAGTCCAGAAATCGTGTAACACAATGGCAGACATAGAAATAATTTTAAAAGTAGAAGTGGGTGAAGTTGATAACTTTGTCTCAATAGGCATTTTTCCTTGGAGGTAGGAAACTGGAGTAATATGCCCTTTGGTTGGCTTTGTTGGTGACCTATTCTGCATTTGCCATTATGGGAGGCCTAGTAAAAGCTGGAAGAAGTAATAAACGCTTGAAGTGCATGTTTTTGCATGCACTTTTGAGACATGGTCTTTTCTCACTCTCTATCTAAGACTACTCAAGGCAGTACTCACCCTTCAGCTTCCTCAGTATTAGGATTACAAGTGTGAGCCACCATGCCTGGTTACTTGAAACTTTTTGATTATTCAGCTCATAGGTGTGCATTTTAGAAAACTGTCAAAAATGTAGGCAAATAGAAAATTGGAAGTTTGCTTTTGAAGTAAACTTAGAGTTTTCAAGCAAAAGAAAGATAAAGTCATAGATGGTTTGAGAGTGGGTATTACCAGGGATAGTTCGGTGATGATTTTTAAGGGTAAATTCATGAAGCTTGAATTATGGTTTTGCCAAAGTGTGGTGTTTACTATTCTTAATTCATCTTAGGAATATTAACAGCTGTCTTGCTTGCCTTTTGTATATCATCTTTTATTCCTTTGAAGACTCTATAAACTCGTCAAATTTTATGGAAGATAATAGATAGTTCCTCACTTGACTCAGAAATGGCACTGAACAAATAAATGTACCCACATAGTAGTTACGCAGAAGGGATTATGAGTGGGCATTTTGGATGGCCTTATTTGTTAGTTAGCTCCAGGCTTCAGGCTTGCCAGTGCTACAGAACAAGACTTGTATTAAAAAAAAAAAAAAAAAGCCAAAGAGAGAGAGATCACATAACAGACAAAAATCACAGTTTAGGAAAAATGATAACAATGTTGTGTACAGTGAAGGGCCTGAAGCAAAGAAATTATAGCTTAACTTGAACATTATATCTCATTCTTTTTTCTAGATGCTTTATATCAATGATTCTCAGCCTATGGGTCATGATCCCTTTTCGGGGAGTCACACCTCAGATATACTGTTTATCAAATATTTATATTATGATTCATAACAGTACCAAAATTACAGTCATGAAGTATTAATGTAATCATTTTATGGTTGATGGTTACCATAGCATGAAGAACTATATTAAAGGGTCACAGCATTAGAAAAGTTGAGAACCAACCACTGCTTTACATGTTAATTTACTTCATCCTCAACTTTGTAGTAGGTGTTTATTTTTCTCTCATGAATGTGAGAAAATTGAGGCATAGGGAGAATAGGTTAGGTTAACACCCCCTGAGTTCATTTTGCTAAAAAATGGTAGAGTCATGATTTGAGCACAAGTATTTTGATTCTTGACTTGATACTACAGTGCCAACCTCATAAATACTGCCATCCCAAAACTATGACATTTTAAGTAGGATGTAATTTTGTTAAGTACAAGCACCAAGTTGGCAGTAGAAATGAAAATGATTAAATGACCATAAGCAAAACAAACCAACAGACTGGTGTATTAGATTAATTTGTTTAGTAGGATTTCTATTACTGAAGACTTTAGGGAAAGATTCATGGATGAAATGCAAATTCAGCTAGGCACTGAAAAAAGGCCAAGTGTAGATTAGAGTGAATGAATCAAGGAAAGGAGTTTGGGGTGGTTTTGGGTGGGAGGAACTGCTTATGAAAAGGCATAGAAGCAGGATTGAGACATGACGTTGCAAGGAAGTCATTACAACTGAAGAAAGGAAGCCAGGTTGCTTCTTCCTTGATGTGTCTAAACATAACTGCTAAGATCCTGAACTCAGCTTTTGAGAGAATGGCAGATTATATTTTCATTGCTTTTTTTTTTGTTTATATGTTTGTTTTAATAATTTCTAAGATTTCTTTTTATTAATAGAAGTAAAAAAATTTTGAGAAATGCTAGTTTATATGAGAAAGTTGTTTATCTGATAAGTTGTATTTAAGGTACATTAATTTAAATATGTATAGGGATCTAGATTATATTTATAAATCACATGAGTATTTTCTTTCATGCTGCTTTTTACAATAACAGAAAATTGATAAAATATTTAATCTAATATATTAAATTTTTAAAAATACAGCTCAGGGCCTAGAGGGATAATGGCTCAGTGATTAAGAGCACTGGTTGCTCTTTTAGAGGATCCAGGTTTGATTCTTAGCATCCTTATGGTGGCTTACACAACTACTTTTAACTCTAAACCCAGGGGATCCAATACCCTCTTCTGGTTTCTGTAGTCAATGCACATACATGATACATAGTGATACATGAAAAAGAATAGTTTATATACTTGATTATCTCCTTCTATCTAGTTATTTGACTATACTCTTTAAATTCGTTCTTTTCTTTTTTCTTTTTGTTTTGAGACAGGGTCTCACTAAACATAGTGAGTTATAGCTCCGGCTGTCATAGAATTTATTGTATAGACCAGGCTGGTCTTGAACTCACAGAGATCCACCTACCTCTGCCTAGTGAATTCTGGGAATAGAGGTGTGCTCTACTACGCCTGGACTTAAATCTATTTTTTTACCTTCTTAAGCTTCTATTCCATTTTCTTAAAGGTTTTTTTTAGTTAAACAGTTAGCTGAAGACCTGTTGTCTAGCAAATAGGAAATAGGATATCCATCATTTAAGGTTTTAAGTATAGAGATTGTGAGATTGGTTCTTTTTTGGGAATTGGAGGCTTTGGAGACAAGTCTTATCATATAGCTTAGGCTAGCCAGAACTTGCTATCTAGCCCAATCTAGCTTTAAATCTCCCTGGTGCTTAGACTGGTGTGCACTGCCTGCTTTAGCATGAGATTGGTTCTTTTTTGTTTTTTTGTATTTTGGGTTCTTGAGACAGGGTTTCTCTGTGTAGCCTTGGCTGTCCTGGAACTTACTCTGAACACCAGGCTGGCCTTAAACTCACAGGGATCTGCCTGCCTCTGCTTGCTGAGTGCTGGTACTAAAGACCTGTGCTACCAATTCCTTGGCAATGAGATTGGTTCTTAATGGCAATTACTTAATATTTGAATCAAGAAAAATACAGCTGGCTGGTGTATAGCTCCATAGTAAGAATGCATACCTAACATGCATGAGGCCCTGGGTTCCATTCCCAGTTTTCCAAAGGAAAAATTGTGGATGCAGGGAGGAAAGGATGGTATTTATTCTAAGAACTTTACTCTCTGGGATTCATGCTTTTCTTTGGTGTTTTGGGCAGACAAATACTCCACACTCCTGCTCAAAACAAACAAGCAAACAAAGAAGAAAAACAACAAAAAAATTTGATTATTGCTCCATTAATTTTTAGTATTAAAATCTGTCTTTAATTCCTCATCTTTTATTTTTGTTTTTCCTTTATCTCAAACTTAATTTACCAACGAATATGAAAGTGCTTACTGTTCCTTTTGTAAAACAAGTGCCTTTTCTGCTTTTTTGTCTTCCCAAATGACCTTTTCCTTTTATCCCTGGGGCTTAGTTCCAGGGAGAAACTTTTCCTGATTCTCTGAAGAATGGATGACTTCTTTCTTTTTACTCCTGTAGAACTTTGACTATAACTTCATTATGGGGCATAGACAACAAAATAAGTTTAATACAAATGCTCTATTAGCCTGCCAGATGACAGCTCTTGAGAACAAAGAATAGGCACTATATAAATGTTTGAATGAGTGAGATGTGGACAATGCAGGAGTCTGTATTTCTACAAACCCTTGGACGGTTGACGGGCAGGTCATTCAAGTTTTCAATTTGAAGTTATAGACTTAATTACCAATATGTACTCTGTACAAATCATTACTTATTAAGATCATGCAATATGCAAGATATTTTGCTAAGTGTTTTTGACTTCTGTATAAACTATGTTTGGAGATATTAGTTTTGACTAGTATATTTATATCCATCCTTAGACAACACAATATTTTCTTGGAGGAGTATGTTTTTAAAATATTCATTTTCTCTGTATACATGTTTAGGAAGCAAACATACAGTCTGTTTTTTGTTTTGTTTTTTTTTAATCATGAAGAGTTTATTTATTTATTTATTTATTTATTAATTAAACCACTTTTATTTATTTATTTAATTATTTGCCTTGGTGTTTGAGTTTTTGATTTTTAAAGACTATTAGCACAGGTAGTAGTATCTAGATTTTTTTTTTTTTAAACCCATGGAGTAAAAGCCAAAGTGCTAAACATTCTAACTATCTTATGGACTTAACAGTTATTAGTTGTAATAAAATTGTTTTACTGTCTTTGCTTCTTTTTTGTAAAATTTAATTTTTTTTCAAGGCAGGATCTTACTATATAGCTTTGGCTGTTTTGTTTTGCTTTGTTTTTTGAGACAGGGTCTCACTATAAAGCTCTGGCTGTCCTGAAACTTACTCTGTAGACCAGGCTGGCCTCAAACTCATGTAGATCTGCCTGCTTCTGCTTCCCAAGTGCTGGGAGTAAAGTCATGCACCACCACTCTTAACTATGTCTTTTCTATCTTAAAAGGTAATTTAAGCTTTTGTTTTGTGGCATATAACCAAAAGCTTGTCCATTACAGATTTTCAACAATTGAAGGAGTCCAGGTCCAGTAACTATTTCTTTGAGTCAGCTGATCTTTTTCTAACTTATCTCCACTATTCCTAATGTTTTTCTTTTAGATAGGGGTTTAGGTACATGTACAAATGAATGAAACAGTCTTGGAAAAACTTAATGCAGTGCTGGAGATGGAACCTAGCTCCCCCAAGGCCCAACTAGTAAAAAATTTAAAACAAAACAAAACAAACCAACACATTTTTGATACAAAAATACATACAAAATACAAAATAATGGATTTTATAATGACTTCTTTTATACACGTGTATCACTGTATTTTGCTCATATCCCTCTCCTCTGTTCCCTCACTGTTCCTCTTCCTTTCCCTTTTCACCATGTAAATTTTTATACTTTAGAGAGAGGGTGTGATACATGTCTATAAGCCCAGCTCTGCAGAGGCTCAAGACAAGAAGAGTGCCGGTTAAGGCATTCCTGGGCTTCATCTAGTTCAGAGAAGGAGCATAGGGCTTTGGTTCAATCTTCAGCCAATTCATATATGCACTTGGAAACATGTAAGGTTTTGGTGATTAGTATTGATTGTGTTCTTCATCCTAATATATAATTTATGGTAGAGTTTAAGTTTAAACATGAAACTTTGTACGTTAGATTTCTGTAATACTTGTATGTGTAACTACTTGTTTTACCTGATCCGGTTGGACAAGACTTTTCAATATGGATGTTCAAGTCTTTCTATATTTTTAGTTATTTAAACAATAGGAATATGCTTTCATAAAAGTCTAAGCAATAGGGAAGTATATAGATTTGAAGAAACTCACCCTTCATATCTGTCATCTACCTTAGAAGTATTAGTTTGGTGTATAATTTTTTTATTGCATATGTCCACTTGGGTGTATAGCTTGTTGAATTCTTCCTTTTTAAAACAAGTGTGTGTGTGTGTGTGTGTGTGTGTGTGTGTGTGTGTGTGTGTGGACTGGAGAACCAATTCACTTCCCTTGGGCTGGAGAGATGGCTCAGCGGTTAAGAGCACTGACTGTTCTTCCAGTCAGTTCAATTCCCAGCATCCACATGGCAGCTAACAACTGTCTGTAATTCCAAGATCTGACACCCTTACACAGTTATACATGCAGGCAAAACACCAATTCACATAAAATAAAAATAAACATTTAAAAACAAAACAAAACAAAACAAAAAACAAAATTCACCTCCCTTGAGATGGGTCTAACAGTTCACCAATTAGGCTTGATTGGGTGGCTTGTGAGCCCCAAGGAGCTTCCAGGGTAGTGGATTATAAATGCATGCCACCATGCCACCATGTCCATTATTTTTTGAGACCATGTTGTAATGTCTGGTCTCAAACTTGCGAGACAAGCCCCTCTGCATCGTGGCTTGAGCCACAATTCCCAGCTTTGAATTGCAGTGTAGTTTGAATTTTCCTTCTGTTCCCTTAGTATGAATGTCTTAATCACTTTTGGACTTTTGTTTTAATAAGTTTAGTAGATGGAGAAGCTGTTTCTAATTTTGAAATATCTGCTACTGAGACCAATTCTGATACTATTGAGAAGTTGCAATGCTAATGTGGGAATTGAGAAATGATAGTTAAAGACATAGTTGAAAAGCCTAAACTGAACCTGGGAAGTGTAAAAATTCTGATAACCCAGGGATTTTGTGATGCTTGTAGGTAAAACACTATTGTTTTGAGAAGAACAAAGTATTAGTTTCAGTTACTGCTGAATTTAGTTTGGGACCATTATGTATTCCAGACCTACTAGTATCTCAGTGTCTAGTGCTTGCAAGTGCAGTACAGAGCTCAGTAGATAGTTTTATAAAAAAGAATTAGAATACCAATTACCAATAGAAGTCTTGGTGAATCATTGTTTCCAGGGAGCTGTGAAAGTCTTGTATTGCTTCCTCCAGGAATGGGGGCAGGGAATGTGGGAGGAATGAAGGAAGCTTCACTGAGTGCTGTTTTAATCACCATTATAAGAGTGAGTAGGATTCTGCAGGCTGGATGAAAAGAGCAGTGCATTCTAGCTTTAGGGAACAGGAAGCATTTAAGACAGAAAGGCCTGAAAGAGAATAACGTATTGTGGGAAATGCATCTCAGAAGTTACAGTCTTGGGAAAGGGAAAGACTTGCTGTCACATCTCTGATGCAGTTGTTGGGGACAGTGAGGCTTTCCAGCTGTGCCATCCTGAGAAGTATCTGTGTTTTAGTTTTCTTCACCTGTAAAGGAGTTCAGGGCTGAGAGTGTTCAAGTCCAAGACTGCTAAACCAAATAAAATGAACAAAGAAATGAAAATTAAATGCAGGCCAACAGTGGAGTTTACTTCCTAGTACTGTTATGAAGACTGAATAAGAATTCTTCATGTAAAAACACTTAATAGGTACTCCAACTTGTGGCCATTAATTTTTTCTTTTGGTTTAGTTGGTGTGCTTATACAGTAATATCCTTTTTTTTGAGGCAGTCTCAAGCTGGAATAGAACTCATTATGTAGCTAAGGTGACTGTATTCACAATCCTCCTTCCTTTGCCTCCTGAGTGCTGGGCATAGTCTACTATGCTTAATTTATAGGTATACATTTCCATTGTTGAGAGTTTTTCTCCCTTGAATATCTGTCTGTTGTAGAGTTTGCTAAACCTAGGAAATTGTTTTGAATTTGTGAATTGATGAATATGGTATAGTGATAATAATCTTTTAATTAGTATCTAGTATGTATGATGTTCCTCAAAAAAGCAAGCAAAATTTAAAGATTAGAATCTAGTCAGCCAATCAGAAAAGCAGTTTCAATTTTCATTTTTCTTATGGCTAAGGTGTTAAACATATTAAAAAATATTCTTGACCATTTGTGCTTTTTTTGAGAATTGGCTGTTTGGTTCATTATTGCTCATTGTTTTTACTGGAAGATTTATAAATTTAGAGGTGGCAAAGAGTTTTCGTTTATCCTATAGACTGCCTCTTACTCTGTTGATTTCCCCTTTTTTCTTAGCTAGGTAGAACCCTTTTAATTTCATGTCATCCCATTTGTGAACACTTGGGCTTACTTCCTTGGCCACTGCAACACTTTTGGGAAGGCTCTTCTCTGTAACTCTGCCTTACAGTGGTCTTTCCTATATTTCCTTTGGTCCATTTTGAATTGATTTTTGTGTAGAGTGAAAAATAATGGATCTAGTTTTAGTTTTCTGTGAGTGGACATGCTATTTTTTATTACCAATTGTGGACCACTCTGTCAATTTTCCCCATGTATGTCTTGGTGATGTGAGTTTATTTCTGTATCCTCTTTGCTATTTCATTGGTTTACATGTCTGCTTTCATGCCAGTAACTTGCTGCTTTCTTTTTTTGTTTGTTTCTTTTCTTGCTTTATTTCTATAGTGTGAATTGAGGTTAGGTATTATGGTACTCCCAGCATAACTTTTCTACTTAGGATTGTTTTTAGCTGGGTGGGATCTTCCATATACCTTTTAGGATTATTTTTTAATATGTATGTAGATCACTGTTGGAATTTTGAAGGAGATTGTGTTGAATATGTAGGCACCTTTCAGTAATACATCAATTTTACAATACTCTGAGTTTATGTGTATGGAGGATGAGTCTTTCTTTTATCTTGTATCCTTAGTTTTTTCAGTCCTTTTTTTGTTTTCATTGATTGACTTTTAAAATTTTATGTACATTGGTATTTTGCCTGCACATATGTCTGTGTGAAAATAAGATCCCCTGGAGCTGGAGTTACAGACAGTTGTGAGATTCCATGTAGACACTGGAAATTGAACCTAGGTCCTCTTAGCCACTGGGCCATCTCTACTCTCCAGTTTCTTCAGTCTTGTACCCATTGTAGAAATCTTTAATTTCCTTGGTAAGGTTTTTTTTTTTTTTCTTCTTCTTCCATTAGGCATTTACTTATGTGTGTATATATTTTGAAGCTATTGTGACTAGGATCTAAAAAATTTTTTTTTGGCAGCTTTATTACTGATATATAGGAAAGCTGCAGATTTTGTGTTATTTTGTATTTTGATACGTGGCTGAAGTATCAGATCTAACAGCTCTCTGGTGGAATTTCCAGGGTCTTTTAAGTATTTGTAATTAAGTATTTTAATTATCTGCAAATAAGGATAATTTGACTTCTGCCTTTGCTGTATATATCCTTTTTATATCTTTTTCTTAACTTATGGCTGTAGGTAAGACTGAGTACTCTTTGACTAGTTCCAAATTTTAAGTTTTTTTTAAAAATTTTTTATATTTAGTATAATGTTGGGATATAGGCTATCTATATATCTTTATATATATATCCTTTATTATGTACAGGTTTATTCTTTCTATTCCTGGTATGTTAGGACTTCTGTTATGAAAGGATGTTGAACTTTGCCAAATGAGCATGTGAGTTCTCTCCTCAAATGTATTAATACATTATAATATAGTTTTAATTTGCATATACTGCACAAAACTTGCATCACTGGGACAAAACTAATTTGATCATGATGTGTGGACTTATTAATGTGTTCTTGGATTCAGTTTGCAAGCATTTTATTGACTTTGTTTCTGGGTTAATCAAGGCAGATGATCTGTAGTTTTCCTTTTGGACTGCATCCTCCTTTGGTATCAGTATGATCTTGGCTTCTTAGAATGAGACTGGTAATATTGTTTTCTGTTTTGTGGAATAGTTTGATGTGTATTGGTGTTGATTTTTTCTTAGAAGTGTGGTAGAAGTTAGCAGTGAATCCTGCACTGTTTTTATTTGTTTGTTTTGTTTTATTCTGTGTGTGTATATGCATGTCTGCATATGCACATACAGAGACTTTTAAAAATTATTACTTCAATCTCATTTGTTACGTGTGTTTTTAATTTGTAGGTTATATGTACTTGGGAATTCACTCATTTCTTCTAGACTTCCCAATTTCTTGGAATATAGCTTAAAAATATCTGATTCTTGAATTTTATTGGCACTTGTAACATATCTCTTTCCATCTCTACCATTATAATTTGTGTCTGTTAGTTTGGATAAGTGTGTGTAGTTAGGTTTTGAGCTGTCTCTGAATTTTTAATATGAGCACTTATATAAATTTTCTTGTTAGAACTTATCTAGCTGTATCTTAGAGGTTGTGGTAAATTGTGCAATTATTTTCTTTTAATTTTAAGAATTTTAATATTTCCTCCTTGATTCCTCAATAACCTGCTGTTCATTCAAAAGTATCGTTCAATTTCTTAGTATTTGTTTAGTTTTATGCTTTTGTTGCTGTTGTTTTCTGTGTATTAAGTATGTGGTTGAACATAGCAATTTATTTCATGGCCAGGGAACAAAAATGAGAAAGAGAAGGTGGTTGATGTCATATATTTCTCCCCAAGTGCATGTCTCCAGGGATCTAAGTACCTCCTGATATGTCCCATCATATAGAAGTTTCTTTACTTCCAAATAGTGCCATTCATTGGATCACATCTTTAATACCTGGGCTTGAGGTAGATATTCAGCATCCAAACCATTCCAATAATAGACTATAAAATAGAAAAATGACATAGGTAAGATATTATTAGCCTTTTATGTTTTGTCATCTTTTTGTTTTTGATAATCTTGTAGGTAGAGTTTCATGTAGCCTAGGCTGGCTTTGGATTTACTGTGTAGCCAGAAATGACTTTGTACTCCTATTCTGCCTCTACCTCCTGAGCACTGGGTATATAGGCATGTGCCAACACATTGGGTTTATCCAGTACTGAAAGTCAAACCCAGGGCTTTGTGCATGTAAGGAAAGCATTTTAGTAACTGAGCCATTATACCCTCCGCCTAGCTCTGTGTATTTATGATTGTGTTACTTGGTCTGCTGGCTCTATTGTTTTTAGGCACAGCATCATGGCAGCAAGACAAGGTAAGAAAAGCTGCTGTTTACCTCGTGTTGACTAGGCAACAGAAAGACCTCAGAGGAAGAGGCTGTGGACAAGATACTCCTTAAAAGCAGACCCACTTTTTCATTAGGTCCAGTTTTCACCATCTTCCAATAAAATTTTCAATGGATTAATCTTTTGATTAGTTCAAAACCCTTATGATCCTATCATTTTCCTGAAGTCTTGCCTAGGAAGAGTACATTGGAGACCAATCCTTTAACACATGAGTCTGAGGGTTTAATTCATATCTGCGTTCTATCAGAGCTGTCTTCTCAGTGACAGGGATGTTCAGTAAGTAGATTTGGAAGCTCAGTGAGTTAGTGAATGCAATCACTCTGAAAATGTTTGATGGGGTTGGAGAGATGGCTAAGAGGTTAAGAGCACTGACTGTTCTTCCAGAGGTCCTGAGTTCAATTCCCAGTAACCACATGGTGGCTCACAACCGTCTATGATGATATCTGTTATCCTCTTCTGTATACTGTATACATAATAGATAAATAAATCTTAAAAAAAGAGAAAATGCTTGATTGAGGGGATAGAGTATAATTAAGCATTTTTTTTTTCCTGAAAGCCTTATGTATTGTACTTGTTGTTAACTTGTTTGTTCTTGGTTTTAATTGTTGCTATTTTTATTAAGCCTATGTTGATTGCCCATATGCATGAGAAAGAATATGGCTTGAGAAAAGCTAAATAATTCAAGGATTCCTTTGTAGGCTTACATGCTAGTTGAAATCTTCAGTTAAATAAATATTATACCAAGGGATTGTGAGTCACAGATGACAAAAATATATTAGGATGTTGAATTTTGTAATACAGCATGAATTAGAAATTCAGTAGCCACAAATGATGTTCTCATATATGTATGTATATATTTTTTTAAATGCTCTGAGTTTTGAAAATTTGGAACTTATCTTTGTATTACTATTGGTAGAAAAAAGTCTATGGAGACTGTGTATGTGTTTGTGTGTGTGTATAACTGGATACAATTCAGGCCTACTATGTCCAAATTATGAGAATGAGAAGCTTTTGGAGAACTGCTTGGGATGCTTGTTAGTTTACATTTGGCCAATAATAAAAATTTTAGCCTAATCTTGAGCTCCTGATATTCCTTATCTAGTGTTCCCAGGTGCTGGGCTAACAGGTAGGCGTACATTTCATGTCCAGCTTCTAGTCGGACTTGTAGAGCTGTCATTTTGTTGAGCTTTAGTACAAACATTTTGCGCAATGTTTATCTACGTAAAGTGTGGATGTCAAAACCCAGAATCTGCACTGTCACTTCCTTTGGAAAGTGTAACTGGCTAGCATAGCTTACTTGAAACTGAGTTTCTGAGACTTGACAAACAGTGTGAGAAAAATCTCCAAAAATTAAGGTATGAATAATTTCCTGAATCACAGTTACTTTTTTGAAGTTTATTTCAATGTTTTCCATATAATTTTAAAAACTCTGTTACATGAACTTCTATCATTATCAGGAATCTCTAAGCTTTTCTTTTTAAGCCTTTTGGTATAGCATTTAAAATGCCTCAGATTACACCCTGAGAAGATTATAATTTTATTGTATAGTAGAGCTCTCAATTTATATCCTTTACTGAAGTTTAAAGTTGAAATTGATTAATATCATGACATCATCAAAAATTTATTTTAAATTTTGCTTTATTAGATTCAAATGAAGCTTATAAAGGTATTTTGATGTGAGAAATACAAAGAGTATTTTGTGGCTTGCATTTTTTGCTGTGTTCAAAAAAGTTGTGCAACCTGAGCTCCTCTTTGAGGAGCCTGCAGGCATCTTGTTTAAAAGAAAGTGAACTAACTAATGCCATATATTGTTACTCTAGCAACAGAATACTTTGTACTAGAGGGCAAAATTTTGTAATAATTATGTTGATCAAATAATTAAAAAGCATTCTTAGTGAATTTATATGTGTTTTGATTATATTGATTTCTTTAGACTTTTCTTTAAATGAGTTAATGCTTTAAAATAAAAAAAAAATAGTGTCATTTTTTTCTCTATGAGTTGAGTCAGTCAGTCTTTACAGTTAGATTTCCCATTTTCTCCTTAGATTTCTTAGGTAATTATTTTATCTGTTCTTGTTTTTCTTTTTCTTTCTTTTTTTTTTTTTAAAGATTTATTTGTTTATTATGTATACTGTATACAGAAGAGGGCACCAGATGTCATTATAGATGGTTGTGAGCCACCATGTGGTTGCTGGGAATTAAATTCAGGACCTCTGGAAGAACAGTCAGTGCTCTTAACCTCTGAGCCATCTCTCCAGCCCTGTTCTTGTTTTTCTTAACCATATTTTTGTTTTCTGTATTGTGTAGTTCCTAAATTGGCCACATTGGAGGTGTCATGTGTTGAACACTGAACACAGGGCCTTATGTACCCAACCTGCCTATAGTAAATTCTGAATGGATATTTTAATAATTATTTATATCACTTAAAATAATTCTTTAGAATTAGGTAGACTCCCTTTTTTATGTTCATATAACATTTTTATAACATTTTTTATTAAGTTTATCAATAACTATAATAAAGCTTTAGTTGAAAGGCTCTTAATTTACAACCCTGTCTCAAAGCTGTGACAGGTGCAGCATTCAGGCCAAGCTTTTGCTCTATCTCTGGGGAAGAACAGAAACATGCTTTAATTGACAGCAAATCCAATAAGCACGAAACCACTGAGCACTTATAAAAGGAAGCTAGTTGGAGCCTAAATCATCATCATCATTATTATTATTATGAACAAAGAAGTCACACTTTCTATCCTTGTATATTCTTATTCAAGGTCCCTTCCCCCTCCCAACACATCAGTTCATTGCCTCTTCTCTACAACTTCCCATCACCTCCCTGGGCAGGTGGCAGGCAGTCCCATGGTCCCACTCTCCCAATATTGCTTAGTTTAGTCTCCACTCCTGGCAGATCCAGTTTTCTCCCCTCAACCTCAAGACTGAGTCAGGTGTTCCTTTAGGTGGAGTGGGATCCAAGGTGTCAGTCCAGGGTGTTTCTGATCCCAAGTTGTTCAGTGGTTGTGGTTTGCAGCTTAGGCATACTTTGCTTTTTTTTTTTTTTTTTTTTAATATACTGATAGTATAAATAGCAGAGGGCCAGAATTATATGTCAGTGTGAGAGTATTTGCTTAGCACTTTTTGACTCTGGATTTCAACTGTAATATGTTAGAAATGAAATTTATTATTATGGCTAAACACATTTAGTAAGACAATAAAGTTATGTGGCCTTCTTAGGTTAATTTTATTTATTATTTTGAGGGAAATTCTTTTCTTCCCTGGATCTTTAGTTTCAGATTTGAGATGCCCGCTTTTTATTTTTAAATTAAAATTCCATTTAGATTTTTTTTTTACAGCATTATGATAATTTAATAATTTAAAAGTGTGTTTTTATTGAGCACTTTGTATGAACTAATTCTAACCTGGGTAAATGGAAGTCTGTGCTGTGGCCCTGACATTCTGGAATATGGTTTGTCATCACTCATCTTTCATCCCCCCAGCTTGTTAAGGACAAATGGAGTGCTTTGGATTTATTGCTTGAAAATTTAACACAATACACTTGTTCTTTAGTATGCAAAAGCAATACTTTTACATTTCAGTTTTGCATTTGATGAAATCTGTCCATATCTCTTCTGTCATATATATCATATGCATTTTGTATATCCTTTTACTTTGCTGCTGTATAACTCATGTAATCCTTTATGTAAATTACATTTAAGTAATTAAGGAACCTTTTATATGGATTATTGAGTGATTTATTTAGTTTAGTTTTGGAATATTTGTTTGTGGGGGCAGAGAGGAGAGAAGTTTGGGATCCAGTTCAGGATCACAAGGCATAATATTATACCCTTCCCTCAGTATGCATTTTTGATGGAACTTTTCAAACTTTTCTGTGCATAATACTGTTCTTCCCTGGTTCTTATTTTTTGCATGTGTGTGACAGTTTTGACATCTCCATTTTTGTCCCTATTGTCTGGAGTTAACGTAAAGTCTTCATTTTTATCCCTTGATTTTTAATATTCCCAGTTCTTTCTCAAAAGTCATATAATTACAGTTTTAACTATTTCTGAGCATTTTATTTCAAAGTTTATATTTTTGTGTATTTCATAGCTGTATTTTTAGTTTTCTAAATCATACGTTATAGTGCTTAGTGTATCTATAAGGTGTACAACTATTACCAATTTCTACTTCCAGAATATTTTTGTCATTCACATCCAAAGAAACTCTGGATCTCTTACTAGTCACTACTCAGTTCCTCCTCCCTGCCAAACTCTGGCAGCCACTGATCTTTCTTTGTCTGTAGGTTGGCTATCTGGACATTTTGTTTAAATGGAATTATGCTACATCCTTTGCACCTGCTTTTCATTTAGCATACTGTTTCAGGGATTCAAGTTGAGGCATTTACTAGTACTTTGTTTCTTTTATTTCAGATAGTAACCATTTGTATGAATATACTGTATTTTATTTATCCAGTCCTCCAGTCATGGACATTTAAGTAGTTCAGTTTTCTCTGTCTAGCTATTATGAATTTGTGCACAAGTTTTTGTGCTACATATCTTCCAATTTATTTGTGTATATATGTGAAAGTAAAATTGCTGTATCATGTATAACTCTATGTTGTTGCAGGCTTTTTTGGACTGTCAGCCTCTAAACCATGACACAGAGACTTATTATTGGTTATGAATGCTTGGCCTTATCTTATGCTTGTCCCAGTAGCTCTTATAACTAAATTAACCTGTTTCTTTTCATCTGTGTTTTGCCTTGGGCTTTTTACCTTTCTTTGGTTCTGTATGTCCTGATCCGTGTTTAGCTGGGCAACAGCTGCCTGGCTTGCCCTGGGCATCTGCCACTCTTTCTTCCTCGTTTTCTTCTTTTCTTCTCTTCTCTTCCCCCAAGCCTACATTCATCCTCCTACTTATTCTCTCTGCCTTCCAGCCCTGACTGTCCCTCTATTGCCTAGCTATTGGCTGTTGAGCTTTTTATTAAACCAGTTAGGTGCCTTAGTAAGGCAAAGTGAAACAGCAATACATCTTTACATTATTAAACAAATATAACATAAACAAATTTAACACATCTTTACATATTTAAAGTAATATTCCACAACACCATGCATACTATTTCAGGAAACTACATTCTCTAGCTTTGGACTATATTTTAGAAGCACTGTAGTAGAGTAATACAGAGCTGAAAAGTCATGTGACAAGTTGAGAACTATAACTGTGGGAATGACTGCATAGGTTCATAGCTTGTTTGTTTCTATCTTTTGTTAGCTGTGTAGCATTTGGTGAGAATTTAGTGTCTTTGTGCCTTACTTTTATTTGTGGAAATATTATTATATTTATATTATATTACTAGTATTCCTAGTATTTCCTAGGGATTAATAGAATTAAATGAGTCATGTGTAAAGGAAGTAATATTGGGCTGGACACACAGTCAGGACTCAATAAATACTAACCTTTCACTACATAACCTTTCTTATGTAGTTACTAAATGCCAGGAATGTTTTTAGCCAAATTAGTGGTTGTTAAATTTGTGTATCATTTTCTGTTTATGTATATTTGCCAGTTTATAAGGTGGAGTAGTTTGAATTTTGAAATCTTCTGTCTAAATTCTTATTTTGAGTTCTTGTACTGGTAGTTTCTTTAGGCTTTAAGTTATCTCATTGATGAGGATTTTTGGTGATCTTAGTACTAAAATTTTACTTGAGTTTCTGAGATTTTAATTATTTTTATTTTAAAAAACACTGCATGTACTTTAATCTGTTTGTGTTAAGTTGTAGCACAGTATTGTTTAATTGAACCTATTTTTCTTCAACTGATATTTTAACTTTAGAGCATAGCATAAGGGTTGAGATAATGTTATAGAAAATTGACTAGCTGATTGTAGGAAAAAAATCTAACATATGACCTTTTAAACTGAGCTAGAACTTGATAGAGCATAAATTTTTATTTAACTTAGTTGATGCATAGATGTTACTTAATTTAATCCCAGAAAAGAATTTATCCAGCTGTTAGTAAGAAACATAAGGAATTTTAATTTGTCTAGTTACTTTTTGTTGCAGTGGTGAATGACCAAGGCAATTTAAGGAAGAAAGTTTGTTTTGACTTATGGTTCCAGGGAGAGAATCTATAATTTGGGGGCCATATGACTGCAGGCAGCAGGATCAGGACAGAAAGTGATCATATTTCTATGTACATGCAGGAAGCAGAGAGCAAAGTAGAAAGGAGATACAGTTGTAAACTTTCAAAGCCCATCTCAGTGGTATATCATTCAAGGAAGAAAGTAATTGACTCATTCAAGATACATATTTAAGCCACACAGGACAGCATGCCTATAATCTTGGCATTCTGGATGAGGAAGAGGATTGAGAGATTAAGGACAACTCTTAAGACTACATACTGAGTGGAGCCAGCATTGGTTGCACAACTAAGACCCTGTCTCAAAAAACTAAAATAAGCAAGCAAGCATGCAAATAAACAAATAAAAGATAGAGATCTGAGGTCTGGAGTTATAAATAGCTCAGTGATAAAGTATGTATCTTATGTATTGTAAAACTCTGGATTCTGTCATTAGCAATGCAAAAGTGGGGAAAGTATATATGTAGTAAAATACAAATTGGTTATTGTATTTAACCAATACAGTACCTACTGTTAAAAGGGTATGATAGTGACACCAACTTTGTATTTTGGAATTAATGAGTCCAAAGTAACTTTTGTTAAAATTTTTTAAAATGTAATTAAAAAATTCAGTACCTAATTGAAAATGGAGGGATGAATGGAAAGATAAGCAGACAGCTTTAGATGTTCCCAGGTGCTATACTCCGAAGGTCTGGTCAGTACTTTCATCTTTTCCTCTTTGAACCATTCAACCTAGAGTTGCTAACCCCACGTGGCTGATTCTTTGTTGCTAAGAGAGCTGTATGTTTGTTCTGTAGTCCCACATCCTTTTTTAGCTTTGTCTAAATCCCAAATCAGTTGTTCTTACTCAGTGACTCACATCTTGGAATTCTACCTCATGCTACTCCACAAAAACACTACAAACTTTATCATTTCAAGTACAAATTCTGTAGTGCCTTTTCTGATCTACTGTGCTTTGTGGACTCATCTGAAAATACGCTTCTAAGTTTTTAAAAAGTTCCTCGTGGTGTTCTTTATGGGTGAACAAACAAACATTTTTTGCATCATTCCCAACTAGTTTTAATACAGAATAAGAGTAAGTGACAAAGTATCTACCAAAAAAGTAATAAAGGGGCTTTTTAAAGCAAGAAATGAAAATGTACTCTTTATTTTTTTCTTCTGACATCAAAGATTCTTTTCATTTCTGATAAATTATTTGAATCGGTTATATGCTGTATAATTACTACCCTAGTTTTATATGTTACCCAGACTCAAATGTGCTTCTTTGTTATGTAGAGCTGTATGATTTTTATACTATTAATAGTTGGCTTACATGAAATCAGAGATGAAGAGATGATGTCTGACAATCAAGTCAGGAATGATAAGCAAAACATCTTCCTATTGCAAAAATATTCACTTGCAATATATTGTATAAAGGATAACACCTGAATTCTACCACATCTTTCTGTTCACTTTATTATGTTGTATGGTAGTTTCTGTTTTATTAAAAATAAAGCCAGATGTAGTAGATACTTGTAGTTCCAGTACTCGGAAGAAGAGACTGAAGAGGATGGGCTATGTAATGAGTTTTAAGCTAGACTGGACTACATAGCAAGACTATTTCCAAAAAAGAGAAATCTAGAAGCAGAAAAGCATATAACCAATTTAACATAACAGTATTTTTTTTTTTATGGTAAATTGTCTTCTACTAGAAAGGTAAACAATCTTCTCATAGGTAGTGATATATTTATTTGATCCCTTTAGTCTTTTCCACTCTGACTGGCTTGATTACTTTGGGACTATAAGAAGAGATACTGGGTTGTAATAGGTTGAGACTTTTCTAGATTTCTTTTGCTCTTTGACTCCTTGACAGTTTATTTGGATCAGCATGACTTCTATTTGTACACTGGTAGAACTTCTCAGTAGCTCTTGGCCTTTTTTCTCATTCTTAGGTATTTTTCCTGGTCCCTCCCCCTTGTGTACTTGTCACTCATTCAGACATTTCCCCTGCTGGTTTCTCTTTAAGGAGTTTGATTGTTTTCTCAGTTTCATTACTAGAATTTCATTTCATTATAATTAATTTTTTTTATTATTTTAAATTATATGTGTGTGCATGCACATGAGTGCAGGTGTTCATAGAGGCCAATGGATCCCCTAAGAGATGGAATTGTAGGTGGTTGTGAGCTGTTGATGTGTGTTGGAAATCACTCTGGAAGGGAAGAACAGTTCATGCTCTTAACCATTGTGTTATCTCTCCTGCTTCCAGTAGGTGTAACTTTAGTGACCAGCTAATGCTTGTGCTTTTTGTTCACGGATCTTGTTTTCTTCCATTCCCCAACCCTGACCCTCCCCGTTCCTTTGCATATTATCACAGTCTGTGAGGCAAGTGCTTTACCTTGGGAGCTGCATTTTTAGCCTCTTATATAGATTATAGATTTACTTTGGATAAAGTCTTGCTAAGTTGTTCAGGCTAGCAAGGACACTCATCTCCCTATTGTCCAGGATCACAGAGTGTGTACCACACCCAGCTCATGTTTGTACTTTCTGTTTTTCCACCTGCATTTACTCACTGCATGTGCTTCAGAGAATCTAAAAGTAAAATGTTCAAAACATAAGAGAGTCATTCACTAGCTTTTAGTAATTTACAAACTCAGATAATGCTTGGGCTGCCTAAGTAGCCAGAGCTAGTAACTTGTGACTTTAGTGCTGGACCCACAGAATCTATCAGTAAGCTCTTTTTAGTATTTTAAAAATTGTCCAAGTTCAAAACACTTTTATTTACTTTAGAAGCCTTGTAAGGCTTGTATTTAAGGCTTTGCTCTAGCACCTCTTAAACCTTTACTGCCCTGAATGAATTATGAGTTTGATTTCAGTACTTCCCTGGCTAAAATCTATAGTGATAAGTTCCCTATCATTCATATTATAAACATTGCACTTGCTTGATGCTTCTTCAGAAAGGGTTGGTGACTGCTTATCTTTCTAGTCACTTTCCTATTTTCCTAGTATCTCTCCAGACTCCCTTGCCAGCGCTACTTGCTGTGTTGGTTCTAATCCATGGCTGCTCAGACTGTTCAATTCCTTTCTTCCCAATATATTCTTATTCACACTTCAGACTAAGTATAGAATGGCTTTATTAAGAAACTTCTATTTTTTGAAGGATAGGGCAGGTGCTGGGTGCTGGGTGCGGTGATAGGTCACTTCTTTTTTAACCCTATAAAGCAGGGTGTTTTCTCTTGTTACATCACATTCTTAGTTGTGTGTATGCCTGTAGTTCTATATGTTTTGGGCTCTGAGGTGAGAGCACTGCTTGAGCCTAGAAATTTGAAGCTACTCTGGGCAATATGACAAGGATTTCACCTCTAAAAAGTCTCTCAATGTCACTTTTCTTTCTAGTTTTGCTTATTTCTTTTCTTCTCTGTAAAGCAAAGCCCATTAAAAGATTTTTTTTTGTGTGGTCTCCCTTCTTTATTTTCTCTTGAGTCATTCTAGCTTTTCTTCTTCATTATTGTACTTTTAGTTTCATTTTGACCCTTTCAGCTGTTGTTATTATCAAGATCACTAATGGCTCCTAGATAGCTATTTGCCGTGATCAGTTTCTGTTTCTTACTTTGCTCTGATCAGCATCAGTTTACCTCCCATATTCCTGGGAAATACTCTTCACGCCTCACACAGCTTCCAGTACAGAATGTTTTCTTTGAGTTTTACCTCATACTTGCTTATGTTCATCTCCCTTGGCCTTTAAATTTGAGTTTCTTCAAGGTTAGACCCCTTGTTTATCTGTACTTGCTGTGTTGGTGATCTCATCATCTTTCTAGACTTGGAATTCCATTTATATTATGATGAAAACTAAATTTCCTGTGCTGTTGCATAAAAGGTTAATATTATACCTTTTTAGTTTTGTAACTGGTTCAAGGGTAGGGATCCTGGAGACCATAAATATATTAAGGCCTTTGGTTTAAATTACTTCCAGGTTAAAAAAAAATGTACAAACAGAACCAGTTAGTTGTCAAAGCTTTTCTGTTCAGAACCTAGTTCTGTGATCCTAAAGAACAAAAAACCATTACTGTGGAAACTCTTCAATTTTAAATGAAGTTTTAAAGTGATTTTATTCCTGAAGTCAGTAACTTTACTTCTGAATGATGGTGTGTGAGTGAAAGGTAGATGATGGTTACTAACTTTTTAAAAACTTATTGAATGTTTCTATGATTGCCCTTGAAGTTTACCCTTTTTTTGTATCTGGAAAATTCTGTGTTTGTGTGTTGTCCCTCTCATTTTCTGACAATTCCTCTGTTGCTCCCCGGACCTCCCCATGTGTGTATGCATGCAGGTATGTGTGGGTATATGTATATATGGGGCCAGAGGTCAGCGTCCTGTGCTTTCACTTGCTTTCCATCTTATTTTTCAAGATAGGATTCCTCATTGAACCTAGAGCTTACTTGTTGGACCAGGTTAGCTAGCCAGCTGGCTCTAGTGTCCTGTCTTTCTCTCCTTTCCCAGTGAAGGTACTATAGGTGCATACCATATGACTTTTAGTATGTGCTGTGGCTCTGAACTAAGTTCAGCAAAACACTTTACTAGCAAACCATCTCTTCAACCTCTGTTGTTTCCCTCCCTATTTACCTTTTTATCTTCTTTACATTGTTTTTCACCAAATGACCATAATGTGATACTGAAGACTTGTTAGGCTTAGTAAAAAAAAAATATTTTTTTTTGGGTTACTCTATGCTTTTTTTTTTTAAACTTTTTATCAACTGTGGATTTTACATCATGAACTCCATTCCATTCATCTCTCATCCTTTCCTGTCCACCCTCTGCCCTTGCAACTTTCTCCACAAAATAAAATAAAATTTAAAAGAAAAAAGTCTTGCCATGGAGGCTGTAGTGTGTCACAATGAGTCACACAGTATATACCCTTTAGTTCATACATCTTTACTTGGGAGTGTTCATTGCAATGAGTCATTGGCCTTGTTTCAGACCTCTGGCTTCTGCTCCAGTATTGATACTGAGCCCCCACTGGGACTCCTCTTGCATATCCTGTTGTTGTCCTGTGTCATGGATCTCTAGGACTGTCCCTTCATGTGCTCCAGCAGTTTGTAGATGGGGTGGATGTTGGAGTGGGTCAACTCATAGCCCTGGTTCTGGGTCTGGGTGGTAGTTGGGTTGGTAAGCCCACGAACTTTCCCTCACCCCTAGGGTGAGCTTTCCAGCTGCCCTGGCTAGCTCCCTCAATGCCTCAGGCAGCAAGGGGTGGAGCCACTTCTCCTTTCTCATACTACCAGAGCCAGCTCTACTTTGTTTCCCAGGTGAGGTGCAGGGCCGCGCCCCCACCCCCTCCTGAGTGCTTCTGCTGGTGTGTGAAGGGGTGGAGTCAACTCTCCTGCTCTTCTGCCCTTGGGGCAAGTTTACTTTTGCCCCTGCCAATAGGGTCAACTCTACTGTGCTGCCCAGGTCAGGTGCAGAGCCTACTCTCCTTAGTGCTGCAGCCAGTGAGGGGTGAAGTCAACTCTGCAGCCTTTGACTATCAGCAGAGTCCCAGGTGGCAGTCCAGACCAGGGACATCCACCTGGCCTTTGGTGCTAACATGGGCCATAGACATCGACACAAATGCCTGCTGCTGCATGGCCACAGACTCAAGACATGGCCCTCAGTAGCAGCATGGATTGGTACTTTACTATGGCTTCTGGAGGCTTTGCCTGCTACTCACACCAGGCTGTTCCTCTCTACCTTTGAGTATCCAGATATCCATCTCTCATTGTAGTGCTCAAGTTGTTCTTCTCTTTCTCTTCCATCTTTTTACCTGGTACTTGAGCATCATAGTGGCATGTGCCAAGCGTTGGGAGGGGTCTGTGTAGTGGCTAGCAGGGCCTCTGGGTGTAGTGGCTAGCAGGGCCTCTGGGTGTCTTTAAGGTTTGTCCAACCCAAAGCTAACAAAGGAACTAAATCTCTGGCCAAAGTTAGGTACATCAGGATAAAGCTGTAGTTCAACATAGAGTTGTCCAGTCTCAAAGTTGAACTGCCACCACAACCAACTAGAGAAATTAGCAGATAGGCCAGTAATGAGAAGTAAACACAGTAGGGCATGTCCAGTCAGTTGTACGTCTGCATTCTGCAGGCACTGCTCTTCCTCCTGGGCTAGGATGGAGCTCTGGGAGTCACAGCAACTTGTACAGTGGTCAGTTTTCTTAAAGGGAGAAGGCATTGGCTTACTAGCACTTGTGTTTGTTATTGGCTCAACTGATATTGGCTGCTGTAATTCACCTTTTCCCAAGGGGCAAGACAGCAACAGCTTTCAGGTTTCCAGTTCTGCCTCGCTTCATAGAGCACAAACCGACCTCCCATCTTTTCTCTCTCCCTTCAGTCCACCACCAACTTACTCACTTCCCACACCAGGTGGACCGAGGTGTTGATTTTCTTTGTGCTTCCTCCCTGGGCCCAGATAGGGCCCCTCTCAGTATTGTATTTGCTCTTCCTGGAGTGCCTGAAGCATGGTAGTGGTGGTGGTGGGACTTCCGCCTGGGTGATAAATACAATTTTATATCCTCAAGAGTTAACTAGATTTCTCTTTGTGGAGATAAACACTGTAAACTAGCTGTTAGTGTATATTCCTCCAATTTTTTGCTTCCTAATTGTAGTGGCTGGTTTTGTGTCAACTTGACACAAGTTAGAGTCATCAGAGATGAAGTAGCCTCAGTTGAGGAAATGCCTCCATGAGATCCAGCTGCAACACATTTTCTTATAAATTGTTGTGGGAGGGCTCAGCCCATGTGGGTGGGGCTGTCCCTGGGCTAGTGGTCCTGGGTTTTATAAGAAAGCAGGCTGAGCAAGCTAGGGGAAGCAAGCCAGTTGACAACACTCATGTGGCTTTTACTTTAGCTCCTGCCTCCAAGTTCTTGTCCTGTTTGAATTTCTGTTCTGGCGTCCTTTGGTGATTAACAGCACTGTGGAAATGTAAGCTGAATAACCCTTTCCTCCTCAACTTGACTTTTGGTTGTGGTGTTTCATTGTAGCAGTAGAAACCCTAAGACACTAATACTGTAATCTGTATCATTTATTTTACAAAAATGGATAATGTCTTCATTATAGTTTTATCCCATCACTACAGCCTGACCTCATTATTAGTGAAGATTGTATTATATTTTGTCAGATGATTATAATATGAATTTTTGTTGTTTTTTTGCAGTTTCCCTCCTTAGCCTTTTGAGCGTTTGGATTACAGATGTGTTCAATCTCAGTCAAGCTCTGTTTTTCATACAGTTTGGATGGACATTTGAGTTACTTCCAGTGTGTTTGAGACAAGGCCTGCTATATAGCTCTGGCTGGTCTGGAACTCACTATGTAGAACAGGTTGACCTGGAACTCACAGAGATCTTGTCTCCTGAGTGCTGAGATTAAAGATGTGTGCTACCATGCCCAATCTTAGTTTTAAAATTTTTAATTAACTAAATTTTTGACAATATCATACTTATATAAGGTAAACTTCGATTACATTCAACCCTTACTACCTTCTCAGCCCTTCCCACTACTCCAGATTTTCTTCTTTTTAATAAGTCTCCCCTTATATCTGTGTGTCCTTCTTCCTCTCTTTCGCTCTATTCTTCTAATTTTCTCCCTTCGTTTTTGTTCAGGTCCTCCTAGGTAATCATAGCTGTTGTGTGTTCATGATCGTAAGAACCACCTTGATTCAGAAGATAGCACTACACTGCACGCTGCCCCATCCCCATCCTTCACTTCTCATAGTCCTTCCGCTCTGTCTCCTGTGATGTTCCCCAGGCCTTGGATGGGGTCACATAAATAGTCCATTTGGGGCTAGATACTCAGCTGTCATGTTTTCCTGCTTTAACTATTGCCCACTGCTGCAAGGTTTCTCTAATCACATTTGAGAGCTGAAGAAGTCTATGGGTATAAACATATATATTTAGAAAGCAGTTTTAATACATGTCTATTTGGCAGACATCACTAGGAGATTCCCCAGTAGGGCATGTGGCCTCCATGTTTATTGGTGCCAGGTATATATGTGTGTAGAGTTTTTTCAAATCTAATCAGAAAGCAGTTGGTTATCCTCAGAACATTCCTGCCATAGTCTATATTGCCAGTATTGAAATAGGAACAATCTACAGCTGGGTATAACTGTTCTAGTACTATGGTGTTGGGTATCCAAGAGCAAATATAACAGCCTATAGTGTTTTGAGAGTCTGTGGGGACTACCTGACTGGTCATAGGGGTGTAACCCATAGCTGACACTGTAATTTTGGTTTGAAAACCTATGGCTCCTGGGAGCAGAGTTAACCATCATTGAAAGTACATCTGTTCAAATTCCTTTTATCTTTTAAAGTCTTTTAAGTAGTAGGTTCCTATATGACTTTTTCATGCATTCTTAGTTTTGATTGGCTCTCCCAGCCTTACTTGTCTTCCCTGTCTCTATTCTCTCATCGCCTTTTAAACCTTCTTTTCTTTAGAGTCTCTCTTCTGCTTTCCTATAAATACGATCTACTCTTTCTGCTCCCTTCAGACAACCCCCCTTTCAATATCTGGCTTCTATAGATACTCACTGCAACTTAAACATAACTATATATAATTTTGAGTTCAAGATCTACATATGAGAGAGAACACCCAGTGTTTGTCTTCCTGGGTATGGCTTATCATACTCAGTATAGTATTTTCTAATTCCATCTATTTTCCTGAAAATTTATTTTTCTTTAATGCTGACTAGAATTCAATTGTGTGTCTTATGCTAATCACATATTAATTCTGTAATTATTGGCTGAATTCATGACCAGAGATGCTCAGGAAATGGCACCATGTTGTGGTAAACAATGGGACAAGTATAGGCTCTAAGTATTATATATTATATGAATAATTAAATATTTAAAGTGCTTCTTTAGTGCTTATTCAGTATACATTTTATTAAGGGTTCAAGACAGAACTGATTGTACTCTCCAAAGATTTTTAGTAGTTGTGTAGAGGCTTTGTTTTATGTTCTTACTCTTTTTTGTTTTTTTAAATAATCTTTGGACATCTGTCTTAATCATGGTATTTATGAGTTTCAATGACATGATGTATGTAAAGGAGCTAGCATAGGACCTGGTATAAGCAAATACTTAATATGCTTGTGTTCATGGAAACTAAAAATGCTAGTTGATAAGGGCTGTGTGTCAAATAGTATCAGGTAGTATATGCATTTTGAAAGAAATTTTAAAGTTTGTCTTTCCAGATGATTTTGCAGCAGAAGGTCTGATTATTTTGTTGTCACCACTATTGCTAATTTGCCACTCGTTAGCCTTATTACCGACATATGAAGTAAAGTCATACTTCTTAGAGGCTGGAGAGAAACAAAGAAACTGTAAAATTTCCAGACAGAGATGATAGAACAGAACGTTGACTTTAAAACAGTTTAAAATCTGCCCAGTGTGGTGGCTCACACCTGTAATCCCATCTCTTGAGAACTGGAGGCAGGAAAATCAGATTTTAAAGGTCATCCTTGCCTACATAACAAGTTCAAGGCAAGCTTGGGTGAAGTCTACATAGCCAGCACTTGTAAGATCTTTTTTCAAAAACAAACAATAAAACAGAAATGTTTAAAATGCACCATTCTCCCCATTGTTTGTTTGGGAGCACTTTAAGCAAGCTACTTAATCTTTTTAAATTCTAAATTATTTATCTGTAGTATGGAGATAATGTAGCAAGTCCATTAATTGAAAGGATGCATGCAGAGGAGCTTTTTCAGACATATAGAAAAAACTTAAAAACAGATGTGATGATTGTGAATTATTTTGTCTCTGGTGAGTGAGTAATGGATTTTTTTTTTTTTTAGCTTTGCTCTCTATGGATAAAGCTTGTAAGTAGCTGAATTATGGTTGTAAATGGTATTGGCTTTCATGGAAATGAAAGAAATCAATTCCTTAAAAATTTCTTTATTCTTTTATTTAGCTTGTGGCACTCACGTGCCATGGCTCATATGGAGGTTTTCTTCCTCTGTCCTGTGTGTTTCGGGGTCAAACTTAGGTTGTCAGCCTTATGGCAGGAGCTTTTAACTTGTTGATCCATTTCACTGGCCCAGAAATCAATCCTTTTAAAAGAAAATTTTGCGTGGTGGTGCATACATTTTATTCCAAGACTCAGCAGATGGAAGTAGGTAGATATTTGTGAGTTTGAGGCCAGCCAAGGGTTCCATAGTGAGAGTTATCTCAAAATAAACAAACAAATGAAAGAAATTAGTTAAAAGAAATTTTCACTACTTCTGCAACTTGGGTCTCAAGATTTTCATAGGGGAAATGCAAGCATTTATATTAAGCTATAAATGGAGGTAGAAATTGAACATGATACTTTATGTTACTAAGTTTCAGTTCAAAATCTTAAAAAGAATTAGTGAATCTTGAATGGGAATATTACTTATTCTGAGAAGTGGGCATCAGGATGAATATTGGAAGTGGGCTTTATTTGAGTGTCTGAATCATTGTGGCAGCAGAAACTGGAGCTTCTGCACTTAACCTTGTAAGGATTTTCTTTGTCTCAGATAGTCATTTTTTCATGCTAAAATAATAATTTCTCAGATAAAATTATTTTTTCATAGATTGTATCATTTTACTTTTATTTATTCACCCATAATTATTAATTATTATTCCTTTTCTTTTTCAAAGAAAAAAGTATCTGCTCAAGGCTTTGACCATTTACATATTGACAAGACTTCTTTGAAGATTACACTTTGCCTTGAAAAGAAATGTATATAAAATCTAAGTGTATGCTTTCTAAGGCAGGATTAAATTACTGGTGGCAAAAGTGAGCAAGTCATGATCTCCCTAACCCTAGTGACTCTGATTGCATTTCATCCTATAGCTGCTTGCTGTATTGTCGGAGGTGGTAATTTTCTTAAACTTTTTTTTTTTTTTAGATCTGTAAGGTTGTTGGGGAAGTGGCAGAAAAGTTAGCAACAAATGCAATAGAAAATCTCTTGTCACTAGCATTCCAGGCACTAGCAGATGAACACGGGTACAGGACACAGCCCTCTGAGGTGTTGGTGTCAAGACTGTATGCTGGAGTCTCCCATGCCCGAGTCAGTTGCTAAACTGAGTAAAAGCTGTTTGATGATGCTGAGTGGGCAGTGTCTCCAGTTTGACTTTATGTCGTGGTCTTCCTGTCGACTCCCTGGTCATCTGGTATCTGCAAACACCTGGGAGGCAAGGAGGAGAAGGGTCAGGTAGCCTTCTACTTCACAGGCTTCTGAAGGCCTATCTTCTACAGCTGCCACAGAAGGCAGAAAAGGCTGATTCACAGGAGGACATGACTGGGTCTGATGAGATACTTGGAAAACTAGGCCAGAGGAAAACCCCTCAAGGCAGAGAGCCCTGCTTCTGCTTCCTGTCCATAAGCCCCTGAGGATACTGCCCAGAGCTGATAGTCGATACTCAGTAAGCAGTCAGGAGACCAAGAGACTGTTGTTCCAAAGCACCAGTAAGGACAGGAACAGACCTTCCAAATACAGGATAAGGCTTTCAGCATCCCCTTCTTGCAGTATCTATGACGTGGGCACAGGCAGCCCATAATTGCTTCTGAATACAGAGACCCAAACCAATACTTTAATCAAATCTTTTATTGTGCCTTCTATCTTAAGAAATCTCAACTTCTTTGTCCAGTGCCAATGTCTCCCTTTTCCATTATGTCTTGGATTACTGCCCTTGTTCCTCTGGTTTTTGTTATTCTTTAGGGCTGGGTTGTGGCTATATATAAATGTACTGTCCTACCTGTTCCTCCTCCTCCTCCTTCCCTTCCCAATCCAGTCACCACCCTCACCCATAACTATGACTTAGCAACAATTATGCCTATCTGCACTTCACATCAGTCTTGCAGAACTTAGGTATTTGATTCATATTCTGATTTATTTTTAGTGTTTCTAGGTCTATGATTTTTCTGTATAGTTTGGTACCTACTGGTGGATTCTCATTTCAAATGAGTTTTAACCTCCCTCCTTCAGGAAAATTTAAAAATTTTGTGAGATTTTATGATAGATAAGCTTTGAATTAAAAATCAGAGAGTGCTTAGTTTCAGAGGAAAGCAGGCAGGTATTATGGTTTGGAATTTTTTGTTTTGGATTCATAGTGTCAAATCAGCAAAACTATGAGACTGTTATAATCTGTTTAGTGTGCCTGGGTCTCAGTTTTTTTAATCTATAAAATGGAGATGTTAATATCTTCTTGGTAGGCTCTTGAGGACTGAAAATGTTCCATGCCAAATACCCGCACGTCATAGGGAGTCTGTAGGTGGAAGCTATTAATGTTGCTTCTTTTAATGATATTGCATAGCTCTTGATCTACAATACAAGTCTTTTACTTCCTTGCTAAATTTATTTATAGATATTTTATTATTTTAGATTCTTTTAAATGGAAGTGCTTTCCTAATTTTTATTTTGAGGTGCCTGTTGCAGCCATATAGAAACATAGCTGCTGGACTAGGGGTGTAGTTGAAAAGTAGAACATTTTGCCTAGGGTGCACAAGGGTCCGAGTCCCAGCTTCAAACTAAAAGGACTGTAATTTAGAAATATAACAGCTTTTTCTGTGCCAACCATAGATGCTGCAGTTTTGTTGAGTTTATTAGCTTGAATGGTATTTGGTGTATTCTGTGGGGTTTTCTAAAAGAAGATTATGTTACTTGTGAATGGACATATTTTACCTTTTCCTTTTTAGTTTGGTTGTCTTTTGTCAATGGCTAAAACTTCTATTTATGTTTAGTATAAAATAATGGTAAAACTAGGTGTCCTTATTGTCCCTCATCTAAGGGAAGAAGCTGCTAGTCTTTAAAAAAGTTAATATGACATTGTGTACATATATATCATTTACTTTGTTCATATTCAGCCCTGCCCCATTCATTGGTACTTTTCTTCCCTGCAAATAATCCCCTCTGCTTTCATGCTTGTAAGATATATATATATACATATATGCATATATAATTTATATTATATAATATATATTATACATAAGAGAAAACATGCTGTTTTTTGGTATTTTGTCCTTCTCTTATTCCACTCTACCTTTTAACTTTAGGTGTATTTACCACCTTTCTTGTTGTGGTAATGGCATACCTGAAAAAAGTGATTTAAAAGAAAGGAAGGGTTTATTTGTATTCTCAGATTGAGAGTAAGTTGTCACTGAGGAGATGACATGGCATGAACATGAAGCAGTTATTCACATTGTATCCATACTCAGCAAGCAGAGAAATGAATGCTGGTACTCAGCTTGCTTTCCTCTTGTTTGATCTGAGAATCCTACTCATGGAATGGTGTACCCACATCTAGGGTCAGTCTGTCCACCCCAATTATAACACATTATAAAAACTCCCTCATAGACATGCCCAGAAGGGTGTTTCCATGGTGATGTCTTGAAGTTGATAAACCAAGAAGTGCTATTCTAGGTGCCTCCATCACCTCTTGTTTTCCACCCATACTACCACTCAGTCAGGAAAGCAAAGAGACACAATTCTGGTGCTCATTTTACTTTTTCAGTCCAGCATCACTAACCTGTGAGATGATGTGTCCACTTCCAGAGTGAGTCTTTTCTCATTTAAACCTCCCTGTAGAAACACCTTCACAGACATTCCTGTTTCATAGGGATTCTAAATCTAGGCAACTTGACAGTGAATTAACCAGCACAATGTGTGTGTGCTTTGTATAAGAAAGAAAACATGCAGTGTTTGTCTTTCTAATCTGGCTTACTTTGTTTACTATAATAATCTCCCAGTTCTGATTTTCTACATATGTTAGAGTTTCATTCCTTTTTATGGTTGAGTTATACTGCACTCTGTATAAATACTATATTTTTCTCTTTATGAAGTTTTATTTTTTATGTGTATGAGTATTTTGCCTGCATGTATGTGAATGTACCATATGTGTATGGTGCCTACTGAGTCCAGAGGAGGGCATTAGATCCTTAAGAGCTGAAGGTACAGGCAGTTATGAGTGGCTGTGTGGGTATCAGGAACAGAACTTGAGTTTTCTATAAGCAACTAGTGCCTCTAACTGCTTTAACAATTTCTCCAGCTGTCTATTTCTTGGTTGGCATTTGGCTGGTTGCATATCCAAGCTACCAGAGGAAAGCATAAGAAAACACCTCAAGATATATGCATAGGCTAGGACTGAAAGGCCTCTAATAGCTCAAGTAACATCAAGAATTGATAATGGATTGTCTGAAGAACAGTTGAAAAACCTAGCCTGTGCCTTTATTTCAAAGTGCTTCTTTATGTTTTCTTCTGGTAGATTTAGTTACTACATTAGGGTCATTGAGGTTAAGGTCTTAAAGGCATAAGGATGAGAAGATGGGTATCTGGTTGTGTTCTTCTATAGATGGAGATACAGTTTTGCCAACATTATTTGTTGAAGAGACTGTCGATTTTCCAGTTTTTTTTTGATACCTTTGTTAAAATTTAGGTGGCTTTAGAATGCACAGGCTCATTTCTCGGTCCTCTATTCTATTCCATTAGTCCCTGTGATTTGTGTTTTGCTGTTTTTGTTACTATGTCTCTGTAATATAATTGAGATCAAGTATTGTGATACTTTCAGCATTACTTCCTTTGTAGGATTATTTTGTCTGTTCAGGAACATTTGTACTTACACATTCAGGTTTTTTTTTTTGTCTTCAAGTTCTGTTTAGAACT